>APFE031575156.1:26607-91877 GCA_000404065.3 Pinus taeda | reverse complement strand
TTGTATTAAGGATTCACCTTTTCATAAACCAATATTAAATTATAATGACATTATATTCCACATATATTTTCCCTTTTACATTTACATGCCCATAAAAAGATCAACAATATATTTAATTACAATTAGAAAATCACTAGGGGATTAAAGGTTTGGATATAACAATCCCCCCACCCCAATGAAGGAGCATCGTCCTTAGTGTTTACACCCTTTCAGGTGTCATTTTTTATATCATTACACCATTTTGGGTTATTTCTTTCACTTCAAAAATGTTCCTCAATGCCTCCTCATCCACACCAACAACATGGCGTTATTCAATTAGAAATTCTTAAGCACGCTCCTTCATTAATCAAATAATAATAGATATAAATATAGGAATGATTTCTCAAGATATAGAAACTATCTTGATTGCACAATCAACTACTTGAGAAAATCTCTCAACAACATACAAATTTAGGAAGTATCAGTATTTATAGAATATCTCTCAAGCCAACTACATCCAACCAATTCTTAAACAATAGGAAGAAGCTCTTCTTGAACCAATTATCACACTTAGACAAGTAAGAGTTGCATACTCCAAAACTCTCCCTTAAAAATTGGTCTTAATCTTGATCAATTGAGGTATTACCAATATGATATATGCACCACATGATCTACTATGAATTAAAGAACATCATTGTTTGACCATATCTAGGACTTTGGCATTCCTACAACACTTATCATTGGACAAGTGTATTAAAATATCTTTTTATACAAAATCATTCTCTTGAAGTTTCAGAAAAATGAATCAAATAATTATTTTACCATAATACTTATCTATATGATTATACTTCGTTTCATCAGGATTCCATAGGTAACAAATTAAACTCAATATTTTCATTAAACACAACTCTCCACCCTCTTAATCTAGTGAGTGTGTAACAAGTTGCATATTTTTGGTAGCCTATTGGGATAAGATATCTAGGGTAAATTTTTGACAGTTTTGCAATAGTTTTTGTAAAATAATGTAATGTCTCCACGAAATAAGGAAGTGGAGTGCGAATCTAAGTAACAGTCAAAGGGGCATTAGTCCCTTGTATGGGTAGGTGATAGGTCAGTTTTGAGACTCACCCATGGGCCGCGGGCCATGGTATTATAATGAAAAATATATATATAGTTTAGTCTTAGCGAGTTTAACTATCGAACTTGGATAGAGAATCATTGTAAGGGAAACATGTTAAGGTAGGGAAAGTCTATTTCCTGTACTTAGGCAAAAGGGGAAGGCTCCTGCAGCTGAGTGCGTGAAGACCTTGGTAAGTCCGCAGCTGAGTGTGCGGGCCCCTGTAGCTTAGTGCGCAATGTAGAAAGAGTCTGAAACTGAATGTTATATCTAATAAGGTTTGTTTGGGATTGAATCTATTGCATCTGTGCCCTATTCTTATTTCTGTTTAAGTTTATGCATCTTCGCTCAATGATCTAATTTATATGACTTAATGCTTTATTTTTGCGCAAAAAGGATCGATCTGTAATATTTATGCATGATAAGGATAATTAACTGTCTTTGTGAAGTATTAGATATATCTATAGTAAATTGATCGTAAAGTGGATATCTGCACGAAGGTAGATATAGGGTATAAGGGTTGCATAATACCTATTTTATTACGTGAAAGTAGTAAATCTGTCTCTTTTATTCTGGTTAAGTATAGTCAAGTACATTCGCGAAGGTCTAAAGGTCGTCTCAATAGAGATCGCAGTAGTTTACAGTCGAAACGAATAGATTTGCGTGAAGGCAAACCTAAGCTAAAGAACCTCAGGAGGGCCATCACACAGGCCTCTGGATGCAGAAATCTAGTTCTAGCATCCCTCAATACTGTTTCGGGTGAGACTGCACCCTATGCTATGCAGGTTGTTGCTGAAAGGGCCAACAGTTAGGGTTTTGTTGGTTGGCGTGAATAACTCTAAACCTAGGTCAGGCCCCCTTAAGCCAAAATAACCACTTGCCATTTTGGGGCTAGGAAATCCCCTTCCTCAAACATGATCTCTAATTGAGGTTTTCCTTCCTAGAAATAATGAAAAAATTGTTAGTCTTATAGTAATGGCATCCCACCAAATTCCTTCTAACATGGTTTATTTGTCCTTGGTCTATTACTAATTCAATGGACTTATTCCTAGACTCTCTTCTTAACACTGTTTATCAACCCTTCCTAGATAATTCATCATTTCACATGTATCATAACAATCAATTTGCATAAATTATACTCAATTTTTTTTAATTAGAAATATATTTTCCAAACCTGCTTCTTATAGAATCTGTCTCACAAACACAACTCTTCTCATAGTGTTTGGCTATTTGTATATGGTCATATTTTCAACTTTTATTATGGGTTTACATCACATGCCTTACCTAAGGAACTATACCTACAATCTACATTCAAATTCAACCACAACATGTTATTTTCTTCAACATAAAATCCTTTCAATATATCATTTAAAACAATTAGAAAATTTGTTTCATAGCAATCACATAGTTAAAAATTTAATCATATTCAATTGCATACCAAGAAAATTAAAAAGAAACATCATCGCACTCAATAACCATTCAGTATCAGCAAACACATTTTAGAAAATCCATATGGAAATTAGACTATTCACATGAAAAATTCAACATTCTCCACTTCAAGTGTTGAATCAAAGTCTATTAACACATCAATGTATGGCCATAATGGGTCAACACAATTAAAAAATGATCTTGTCATTGTCTTAGCAGTACTTGACTTCTCCTACCTTTTTTTTTTTTTTTTTCAGTGGCTTATGTGTCTACATAGTGCAGAAAGGGAGCCCTTCACTATCATAACAATACTTTAGTGCTACTCATTTGTTTCTTACTGTCTAGCATGTGTGTATGGTGCAAAAAGGGAAGCACTCATTTTCTTAGCAACATTTTAGTGCTTATTCTTTGTTTGTCATTGTATTACATTCATGATAAACCTCTAAGCACAAAAATGGATCCTTTCATTATTCTAGTGATGATTTAGTGATTCTTCTTTGTTTATTAGTCCCTCATGCATCTATGTTGGCTCAATGGGTTCTTTTTCGTCATCTTTTTAGCCACACTCATAAAATAAAGTGTGGTTAGGTCTCATTCCCATGGGTTCCTTTGGTTAAATTTTTTTCTATTGTAACCATACCCTTATTTATCATTCATCCAAATGCATGCATTTTATCAAAGTTATTTTAAAATAAATATAAACTTAACATTAAGGAATTTATAATTAACATTGTAGTACGACTTTCCATATTTACACACTTGGAATTACTATACACATTCAAGTAATGGTTTCTCAAGGCTCTTTTGATGGCTGAAGGAAATTCTTTACCTCATGTACCACTTCAAATTGATGGCCTTTCAATAACATATTCCTAAGAGAAATCGACACCTTTCATCACTTCCTCACATCAATTTTTAGAAAAATAATTAAAACATGTGCTACATTATCTTCAAAATCAGTAGCCAATTCCTTTTTACTCGTTTTCATATTTTTAATATCCTTTACCCATAAGAAATCAATTAATCCAACATTCTCAAGCTTATATAATTTTTATATTTCAACATTTTTTTCATTAATAGGGAAGAGTGTGAAGAAGTTTCCCTATCTAATTTCATAGCTCAAAATTTATAGAAACTCAACTCCATTTTCATTGAGCAGTTGTTTTCAGTTGGGATGGTCATTTTTAGCCCATGCTTCCACATAATATTGCTAGAAGTGTGTTTTCATTGATGGCAAAGGTGATGAGGATAAATGCAATCGTAGAGAAGATTGCAAGAAGAGTGAAGATCATCTCAAAGTATGCTCAAGGAAAAGGTGGAGATGATGTAGTATCTTTGAAGTAATTTCTATATAATAATATATCCTCAAACATAGTTAGGACCCACTAATATGGACAAAGCTCTAAACAATATTTCTAGTGGTATGTGGAAGATAAAATATGGCCTCCTAGATCACAAGTTATTGCCAATCAAAGTTAAGGACCTCCAAAGTCAAAGTTACAGAGTTAGAGTGGTTAGAGGTACCCTTTGGAGCATGGTTAGTTTGGTGCATTCCCAAAACATCGTGGAGAAGCTAGCTGAGTGACTAAAGGTGGAATGGAGAGACATGACACGACAACAAAGTGGTGGAATCATTTTTTGATGGGTTAGAGGTGGAGCCCCTATAACACATCTTCCCAATAGAATTTGTTAGGAATAGCCAAAGAGAGTGCATTATGGAGCACATGAGATGATGATTCCATTGGAAGACTCAGCAATAGTGGCAAGCTTTATTATTGGTGGATAGTTTAAGTGCAGATGGTCCCTACTGCTAGCTCATCCCAACAGGTCTAGTATGGAAGCTATCAACGGGCAGGCAAGTGTGGAAGCCCGAGATGATGAAAACCTAGGATGATGCAAGCTTGAGTGAGAAATACAACTGCATTCAATTGGGTTGTAAGCACTTTATTTTATAGCTACTGACTTGTTCTATGTTTTGGGGCTTACAGCCCAAGTTTTGACCAAGTCGTTTGTAAAAGCTCCGCGAATTATGGGCATGGAGCGCAAAGTTATAATAGAGTCACAGGGTTGTCCACCCTCAATTTTGTAAAGTAATGGCAGCTTGATAGACCTACCCATGGTCTGAGGACCATGGGATTGTATAAATAGAGCGAGGCTCTAAGAGAATAAGATAGCGAAGCAAGAACAAGCATGATGAGTCTAAGTGATTGAGTCGAAGTGCAAAGTGTGACTTTGGGTCATAGAGTAGGAGAAGGCTCTGTAGCTAAGTGTGCAGAGGCCTAGTAGTTCGCAGCTGAGTGCACAGGACATGTCGAGTCTGTAAATCATTGGAAGAATTAATAAAGAGAAGTTTACCATATTACTGTGTATCTTTCCCTATTTTAATGTATGTTTGGGTTTAAATTGCAAGTGTACTATTTATTTGCTGCGCGAACTCTTATGAATGTGTTGTATAAATAAATATAACATAAGACATCCATTTCCAGGAAGATAATTGACTAGGCGTAGGAAGATAAGTAAAATCTCAGGTGCGACTTAGGGGAATAGCGCAGAGTGCTTCTCCAGCAGCGCAGAAGCTCCATAGCCCCTGATTAGGGCTGCGTGAAGGCAAGTATATCAGGGCGTGAAGGTCTGGGAAGTGCGCGAAGAAACTTGTGCGAAGGGATTAACAGCTGGATTAGTTACACCTCTTAGACATCTCAAGGGTGCAGAAACCTGGTTTCAGCACCCCCCCCCATACTACTTCGGGTGAGACCTCAATCCGCGCTCCATGGAAGGTTGCTGAAAGGGCCAGTAGTATAGGGATTTGTTTAGCTAATTAACTCCGAACTTGGGTCAGGCCCCAACAAGCCAACAAATGGTTCTGTTGCCGGGACCAGGATCTGCATAGAGATGTCTGATGTCATATCACTGGAATCTAACAATGAAAGGAATTGAAGATTGGTTGGAAAAAAATATTCACAATTCGTGGTGCAGGAAAATAGGAATCTACAAATATCAAAGGAAGAGTCGCTAGACTGCTACTTATACATAGAGATCCATGAAATTTTCTTCGCATCTTTACCTATTGAGCTGTACGAGTGGATCGCGAAGATAGCAGATAGCCAAGGAAGGTGTAAACTTGACAGACCTATTGTATGGACTCCAGAACCGGTGTGCAGATTGGAAGCATCGGAGGATAAGATCGCGCACGCTGTTGATCACTAGCTCAATCGAATCATAGGAGGATTTATTACCGAGTTCGCGGTAGATAATTTAGTTAGCTATAGCAAGGCAGAATGACGCTTCCTCAAAGGGACACGAGGTAAGTACGTTAAATATTTGAACACTTGGATTAAAATTCTATTGTGTGAAAAGCAGCTTATGCGAATAAATTGATCTTTGGGGCTACGCGAAGTGGGAGAATCTACAGAAATGAAGGTACTACCGAACTAGAAACTAGCCCCTTGATTTCACCTCCGTGAGGGGGCGAAGAAGAGCTCACGAAGGTCTCACCAAGAAGTGTGATCAATTTGATAAGGCAGAGAATTCTGCACATACCACCCCCACCCCGCTGCTGCTAGTTTCACCCTCTTCACCTCTATCTTTGCCATACCACCTCCACCACCACCGGGAAGCAATATGGTGAGTGCGATAAAGTTGCTAGTGTACAAGGAAGTAGGAAATGAAGATCCAGACCAGTTTTGGTTCGTGGTAAAAGATGTATGGGAAGCGCAGGGAGTCACAGATGACAATATAAAGAAGGCAATATTGGTCAGTGCTCTGCAGGATCACGCGTTGACCCGGTACATTAAGCATTCCAATGACAATCCGAATGCAGGGATCGCAGATATCCAAGCTACGCTAAACAAAGAATTTAGAAGGCCAAAGTCAAAGGCGCAATCGATCATTGGGTTCAAGGAAATCACAATGCTACCAGGCAAGACCCCTTGGGAGTTGGATCATAGACTAAAGTGTACAATTCGCGAAGCTAACATGACGTTGACGGATGGACAACACTGCAAATGGTTTGTAGCATCGTTAACATCGCATCTAAGGAACGCGCTGTCACAACAGAGGGTAACAACTTAGGCCAAGACCTTGGAGGTCACGATGAGATTGCACGAGACCCCGATACAAGATCCCAACCTGGAAGTTTAGCAGATTCATGTGCAGTTGAAAAACTTGTGCCTTGAGATGCAGAGTTTGAAACAAGACAAGACAGCCCGCCCAGAGGTGCACAATGAGGTATGGTGCGTAAAGTGCAAGGGCTAGGGACATGACAAGGACCACTGCCCAGTGTTCACGAATTACCTCGCGAGAGGAGGGCAATGCCATTGAGACCGAATGCACAAGCAGGATCGAGTGGGACGCCTACACTATGGTGTGTGATTTGTCAGATAGGAGGAAAACATGCTACAGATAACTGCCATTTATTGCAGAAGTACACACATAATTCACAATAGTTGTTAAGTAATTTCTGTAGATCAGTGGGACATGATGAGCACACCTATAGAAGTTACGAGCTGATGATGGATTAGACTCCTACCTACCGAGTTCAGGCCGAAACGTGACCCCTTGATCGGAATGCATGGATGGCGGAACTGGATTTCAAGGGCGTGGATGAGGCCGAGGTGGAGGAGGACCAGGAAGGGGTCACAGAAAATTGATTTGTTACAATTGCAGAGGGCCAGGACACTATGCCCACGATTGTACAACTCCAACGTGACCATCATGTTTGTATTATACATTGTTTGATCACGAGATAGAGGATTGTCCCACACTGATAGCCAGGTTGCGCGATAAAGGAGCACTCCAACCTCCCCCAACTTAGAACTTGCAAATGATGAGGTCTGAGCCGCGCAAGGAAGACCCTAATGTGAATATTGTGCTTTGAAGTGGAATTACGACGGGGGATGACAAAGCAAGCGCCTGAAGAAATTACTTGGGTTCACAAGGCTCCAACGAAGGAACTAGAGTTTGATTTGGAGCGCACTAAGGAAACCTTCATGGAAGCCAAGAGGATCTTTGTTGATGCCTCCACTTCAAGAAGTAAAGACAAACTAGATCGGAAATGGACCCATCGATGCTCAACACGTTCCTGGAAACATGCATGAAGCTATTGCGTGACAGCAAGGCTATAAAGGGTCTGCAAGGACTCATAAATAGATGCACTGGGACCACGCAAGGAGGATCGCACGTAGTCTAGAAGCTCGGAAAGCACTTGACGCGAATAGGAAGGGAGATGAGATTGGCCGCATAGATTGGAGAATATGAGATGGACCAAGTGATTTTGGATCTAGGATCAAATGCGAACGTCCTGCCAAAGTAGAAATGGGAGCGCATGGGAAGGCCTACACTACAATTGTCTCCTATCCAACTGCAAATGGCGAACCCACAAAATATCCTACCGATGGGGAGATTGTAGGGAATCACATTGGATATCGAAGGAGCAAGTGTGCTAGAAGATTTCGAAGTGAAAGAAATTGTTGATGACAACAATCCCTACCCTGTGCTGCAAGGAATAGATTGGGCCACTGACATGAGTGGGGTGATAAATCTGAAGAAGCGCAAGATGATTTTTGAGAAAAACTCTCTACGCATAGTGGTACCTTTGGACCCTATAGAAGGATCGCATTACACGTAGCCGGTGCGGGACTACGACATCGACGATGATTTGGATTGCATCTACAAGATAACTATGTGAGTACAAGAATGGGTGAATCCGACGTGGATGGATGAATCTCATGGAAGCGCGAAAGCTCCTACACATCAGATTCGGATGAGGAAATAAAACAATGGCAGAATTGGTTACACGAGGTAACCACACTGCACTGTAACATGATGACAAGATTGTTGTGCTGTGTATCGATGGAGGTGAGGGATCTGCCTCTGTATGATGGGGTAAGTGAAGTAGATGAATTCCTAAATAGATTTGAAAGTGAAGTTCCAGAACAACAATGTTTCGAAGCTTTGAAATGGGTATTATGCGCTATGCCCACGAGGTGGTTGGGTACACGCCAAAGAAGTTTTGAGGACTAGCGTGAATGGAGAAGTATGATGCACATGCAGTTTGTGAAGCCTCAGATGTGATTAATAGAAAATATTGCTAGATGAAACGGTCCGTGCACCCACCTATCCAGATGGATATAGGCATATGGTGCGAAACATGCATGGATGCACACAGTCTTCACATTAGGAGACAATGTCAGTAAGCCAGTGTGGGCAAGGCAATGGCACAAACAACCCTTCTGGTTGGAACCATGGAGTATGGGAAGACCAAGTGTGCAGAAGGTTATCCACGTAGAAGCCTTTAACAAAGTGTGCAAAGTGCTGAATAAGGTCCACAATGCGAAGCAGACTGATTGGGACCTGAGCGTACTAGTAGTTCTATGGGCTTATAAGATCGCATGCAAGAACTTTATGATGCAGGCACCGCCGAGGCTAGAATATGAAGCGAACGCTGTAAGCCCCATATAACATGAAAGGCCTAGTTCGCGCATGGCAGCATTGGTAGATACGACTGTTCATGAAACCTTGGAAGAAGAAATCCAACAGGGAAATTTTAGGCTCCAAGAACTTGAGAAAGAAAGGGTGCGATTAAGGAAGAAAAGAGCTCTAGTAGAAGCGGAAGTCAAGAAGCTGGAGGATGAGATAAAGGAAGGTTTTATCGATAAGAGGACTCAGGTGATGAAATAGGGTGCACACAATCATGTTGACAAGTTTGAGGACTATCATCGTGAATTGATCAGTCTGATGCCTTGGCTTGGACCACATATTACTTAGCGAATCAACCATGGTGGCGCGCTATAGAGGATAAAGTGTGCGACGCCGCCAATAATAATAAAAGTTGGGTATTTTCTAGAAAATGTGATGGATGACTGGATGACACCTTATACAAGTGGCACGACCACCTGACTAGCAGTGGAAAGTACAGTCTCAGTGCTCTTGGCAGTTGAAAGGAGGTGTGGGACTATAACCTACTCTGGCTGGGAGCTGCACGATGTTGGAGCTACGCACAGAAACAAAGAGTCACAGGGTACGCGACCACACAAGGGGGGTTGTGTTGTCACGTGGGTTAGGCAGAAAGTGACTATTGGAGTCACTATTCATGATGTGATGCCCGACTTGAGACCAAATGGAGCAGGCGACAGGCATTTAAGACACGATTTATGGGCAAGATTTGGGAAAATATACCGCCAAGGGAGCATTAATGAACCAGATTTGGGGGGAATGGTTGAATTCAAATTCAAAAGGCGCTATAAATTACAAAGGGCTACCCAACAAACAACACTTGGTCATTTACAAATTGAGTAGTTGTATACCCCGCGTAGCCTGAGAAGAGCCCCGTTTGACCTGTGCAGAGCATTGATTGAGCCCCTGAGTACGTGAGCGATAGATTTCTGGTTAGACACAATGGCAACATCTGAGGAAATTCTGGAAATCATAGAGATGACCGCCGAAGAGGCCACACATGCCCTAACTGTGGGAGATGCCCCTGAAGGCGTCAGGATTGTGGCAGAAATCCATAAATCACCACGCACAGCAAGACCAAAGAAAGACAACTAGGCAATGGTACCCATACGTGTGTCCCTGCGAAACCCGCTGCACACCAGACTGACAATGGAGGAGAAGGGGAAAGACATTAACATAGAAACCGATGAGGAGCAGGAAGACATAGAGGACCTGATCATCGAAGAAGACGAGGACGAAGGCATGGAGGAGGAAACTGAGCCTACACACCCTGCAACAAAGTTTCCCGCCTATATCCCCCCCACGGAAGGGAAAGGCTAAAGTGACCAAGGATCTTGATGAGAGCAAGAGCTCTCTCCGGACCCCGCTCCTCCCAGACAACATCATTTTTTAGGGCACGCACCTGGGATGGGTGCCTAGCCTAAAATTTGAAGATTGGGACCTCACTGACCACGAGAAGTTCCCTCACCTAGAGACCACACAGCTCATGAAGACTAATCAAAACACTGCGATGGGGATTACTAAATTAGAGCCGCGAAAGTGGTTGCGTGGAGTGGAAAAGGCAGGGTAATTAAACCTGCTTTGGTGTTGCATTTCCACCGCGGACCAATAACAATTTTCGTCATCAAGCAACTACTCTGCCTAGTGCATGGTGGGTGTTTGTGGCTGGAGGAGCCCATCCCTATCATGGAACACTTGATTCACTGAATCACCTGACTGCCATGTAAAGGAGAGGACCCCACAGATATATCAGAGGGTAAAAGCAGTGACTTGGCCATCGTAGAGGCCATGAAGAAGAAATATAAACTGGAAAAGAAGAAAAGGGGCTACGCCATATCCAACATCAATGACAAAGCAATAAGAGTGGTGACCCAAATACTGGCAGGTAACGTTATAAACAAGTGTTGCGCAGATGAGGTACCCGCGCCGGTGGTAGCACTTGCTGAGCAATGCGCGGAGGGGGTCCAGTTTAACTGGTCCGAGTTCCTTTGCAAGGAATTCTTAGAGAATTGTTATGAAGCTCAAGAACAAGGAAAAACATTCCACTATGCATGGCGCTTGTTATCCATAGTGCTCGTGGCAGGGGAATTGTCGGAGGACAGTCAGTTCCCCACAATTAACAGGGATCTGCTAGAGGCCGCGAAGTACGCTTCGCTCTGGGCCACAAAGGATGCAAATAGGATCCGCAACAGTAATATATTATGGGTGTTCATGGAGATGAACCTCAAAATGGGGATCAACCACAAGCCCCATTTATCACCCACTGTCTACAACAGCTTACAACGCTTTGCAGAGTTTAAGGCGAACCTCCACAGTATATACATCAAAGCACGCAAGGACCCAGCTAAGCAATGGAGAGAGCTACCATTTGTAGCCACGGATGATGCCATCTTTAATGTATTAGAGACATGGCCACTGGAGTGGCGCGCTCCAGACATCGTGGTGATAGATAAGTCTGCAGCGTAGAGGAAGAAAGAGGAAGCCAAACTACACATGGCGGAGTTGGCAGAAAAGAGAAGGAAGGAGGTAGCGGTAGCAGAAGCATAGGAGTTGTGGGACGCTACACAAACAACAACTGAACAGAAAAAGGCAGCAACAGCGCAGGGGGCAGCCACGAAGGTGCGCGAGGGCCAAAAGTCACCTTCACATGGGTAGGAAGTAGAGGAAGAAGAGGGAGGTGCAGACCCACAAACCATGTCAACACAGTTGAAGTGTTAGCACCCGACCGAGCGGACAGGGCTGCACAAGAAGGTCAAGACATCAAAGTTGTCAATTAACCCAATCACCCTTACCAAGGGTGATCTGCATGACATCAGCGAGACAGTGCACGATGTCACCTCTGAGGCTCTCCAGAATTTTATACAGGAGAACCAGATTAGGTTGGGGGCCCTCAGAGTGTAGTTGCAGGAGTTGCAAGTGTGCACTCCTCAAGCTGGTACCCTTTTGACCAGCCTCGCAGTCGGGACAACTGCAGTAGAGCAGATGTTGCGCGCCCGGGTGACAAATACCATAGCACTATTGGAAGGGGCACTGGTGACAACAAATGAGGCCGACAGGCCTACGATTGGTGCGTTGAAGGGTATCGGAATCAACATGGCTGCACTCTCGTGGGAGACATTATACATTCTGTAGGATGGGATTATTGCAGAACTACAGGGTAGGGAGAGTCACGCGCTGCAAGTACTAAGCAAGTAGAAAATCAACATGGAACAGTTGAGCTTGCAGTGCAATGAAGTGGTGTCGCAGAATCGGCAGCTGGTACAGGTACTGGACGAAGTTTATCAAAGCGTCCCTGAGCTGGCCATCCCAGCAGACACACCAGCAGAGGCGCGCATCCATAGGCTAGCTATAGGGGTGTGCGATGCACAAGAGGAAATGAAAAAGGTTCTGCTTGAGTTGAACCTTTAGATCGTAGAGCTGCGATTAAAGGTGCAGCCGTGCACCCCTTCGAAAGTAAGAGAACAGCGCGCCAGCGCTATTACAACGAGACTGGATGAGATCGGCAGTGGAGTGAGAGACTGCGCTAGAATGTTGGAGGAGTCATTTGAGGTCCACGAATCTTCAGGAAGACCCCAACATTCAACGCTTAGAGACGGACGCGTGAGAACTCCAGCAGTAGTATGACACCTAAAAGGAACTGCGCAGATGGTGGCTCTCACTCAGAGGCTCGTGCAAATGCAGCAGGCCAAAGCATTGAAAGAACATGTGGATGCGGAATGGCAAAAAGAAGAAGTCCTGAAGGCACGCGTTCAGCCTTGGATTGATGAGGCCTTCACCATCACAACAACAATCAAAGGCAAGCTCGCATAGATGCAAGGAAGACAGGCACATATGCAAGGAAGCAGTTTTGACACCGCAGACTAGGGACAATGCGTACAGGAGATCTGGCAGGCAGTGGCTCAGTGCACTTCCAACCTTGCAGCAGTTCAGACAGAGTTGGAGGGACTCCACGCGAAGATCTCTGCATTAACAGAGTGACTCGAGGGCGAGTCACGATGTTTGTGTTGGGGACCTGTTGGGCATGGAATCCCCCCAAGGCATGTTTTAGGGCTTAAAGCCCAAGTTTTGACCAAGTCGTTTGTAAAAGCTCCGCGAATTATGGGCACGAAGGGGAAAGTTATAATAGAGTCATGAGGTTGTCTACCCTTGGTTTTGTAAAGTAATGTTGGCTTGATAGACCTACCCATGGTCTGCGGACAATGGGATTGTATAAACAGAGTGAGGCTCTAAGAGCACAAGATAGCGAAGCAAGAAGAAGCATGATGAGTCTAAGTGATTGAGTCGAAGTGTAAAGTGTGTCTTTGGGTCGTAGAGTAGGAGAAGGCTCGGCAGCTGAGTGCGCAGAGGCCTAGTAGTCCACAGCTAAGTGCACAAACCCCTGCAGCTAAGTGCGTAGAACAAGACAAGTATGTAATAATTGGAAGAATTAATAAAGAGAATTTTACGATATTACTGTGTATCTTTCCCTGTTTTAATGTATGATTGGGTTTAAATTGCAAGTGTACTATTTATTTGCTACGCGAACTCTTATGAATGTGTTGTATAAATAAACATAACGTAAGACATCCATTTCTTTGAAGATAATTGACTAGGCATAGGAAGATAAGGAAGATCTCAGGTGCGACTTAGGGGAATAGTGTAGAGCACATCTCCAGTAGTGCGGAAGCTCCACAGCTCCTAGTTAGGGATGTGCGAAGGCAAGTATATCAGGGCACGAAGACCTGGGAAGTGCATGAAGAACCCTGCACGAAGAGACTAATAGTTGGACCAGTTAAACCTCTTAGACATCTCATGGGTGCGGAAACCTGGTTCTAACACGCCCCCCCATACTACTTCGGATGAGACCTTAGTTCACGCTCTGTGGACTCTTGCCGGAAGGGCCAGTAGTACATGGACTTGTTTGGCTAATTAACTCTGAACCTGGGTCAGGCCCCAACAACCCAACAAAGGCACACATGTTTAATGGAACCAACTATGTGTTTTGGAAGATAAGGATGAAGACATATATTCAATCACTTGGAGCTAATGTGTGGGATGTTATGGAAGAAGAATATCAAAATCATCCAGTAGTAATTACTAAATACCATAAGATGGAGTTTACATGCAAATCTAAAGCCATGATTTTCTTTCTTGCTAGCATACTTGAATCAAAACTAGTCAAGGTCATGGATTGCACAACTTCCAAAGTTATTTGGGACAAGATGAGAAGTGGCTATGAAGGAGATAACAAGGTAAAGAAATCTAAACTTCAAGGTCTTAGAATGTAATTTGAATCTTTAAAGATGCATGATGATGAAGATATTGCAAAGTACTTCTTGAGAGTCAATGAAGTTGTGAACACCATAAGATAACTTGATAAGAAACTAGAAATATTTGTTGTGGTTCAAACAGTTCTAAGATATCTCCCTAAGAGATTTAATCAAAATGTATCAACTGTTAAAGAGATGGCCAATCTAAAGAATCTCACATTGGACCAATTACATGGTACATTCATTGCCTATGAGATGATAATATCAGATGGAAAGCCTACAGAAAAGGAGTTAGCCTTTAAAGCAGATAAGAAGCCCAAGGAAGAGCATGATGATTCATGTTGTGAATCAAATGAAGAAGAAGCCAATTTTGTAAGAAAGCTTAAAAGAGCCTCAAGAAAATCTAAAGGTAAGATACCTTTTAAGTGCTTTAATTATGGCAATGTTGGTCACTATGATTCCAAGTTCCCTTAAAAGAAGAAGAAGGAATATGATCCGAGAGAAAAGTTCAGGAAAGTGAAAAAAGATAGGAAGAAGGCCAAAAAGAAGAGATTTAATCCCAATATAACATCTCATCTGAAAGTGAATGTAGCAAATGCTCTGATGAGGAAAAAGACTATGAAAGAACAAAAGAGTTCATGCTTATGGATATAAACAATCTGGAAGCTAAAGCCATTAATTCTGATGGTGAAGAGGTCAAGTGCGGACTTGCTAGTGCACTTTATTATGAGGAATCTATGACCGCGGACAAAAGTATATTCCTGAGGCCTACTGGACTAACCAAGAACAATAAAAATACAAAGGGACTTATGTTTTCCTTAAAGTAAATGGATAATGGGATGAAGCCCACCTACGATCTGTCGCATGCTTCATTCCTTCTTTGGCTTGAATACTCCAATCCTAGCTCCAATCGCTATAATTAGAACCTTCACAGTCAGATAAAACAAGCCAATGATCCACAGTATCTATGCAACATCATGTAATCACTTTATTCAATAGATAAACATGGCATTGATATATATGACAAAATAACATCATATATAGGAAAACAAAGAACTCTTTGCATTAATAGAAATAGAGCAAGTTACAACCAAAAATAGGTGTTGATCCTATAAAAGAGCTCCTCCAAGTTGACTTATCCTTTCCTTGTCAAAAAGTTCACCTCTAATCACCCTAATTCATGGAAATATATCTCTCACATCAACAACATAAGGGTAGAATCACTCTCTAAAATCCAACCCCTTGCTTATGGATGACAGTAAATATATGGGTGAAGTAGGTAGTTCATAAATTCTTATCCTTTTATCAAACTGGACTTGAGATCCACTCTTGATGGGAGAGTGAACTCAAGGGATAAGGGATGAAAACTCAAAGCTAGGATAGGATAGGATTCAAGACTTTTATCTTAGGTAAATGGTTATAACATATCCTGAAAGCTTTTGGAAGAGGAAGCTTCAAGATTCTTTCTCTTATTCCCAAATTTCTATAATCAACGCACCCCCAACAGTGAGCAACCTGTTTGTGATCAACGCAGGTGCAGAGTAAGGAAACATGGTAGTCAACGTTGTCCAATAAGAGGTTAGGGTGGGTTGGTCCTTAAAATCATTGAAACAAGGTGTTATCAGGTAGAAATTCAAGAATTAGAATGATTCATTCTTAGGGCTTTGTGCAAGGATGATGAAAATGAGGTCAAAGGATGTTGATTGATCCAGTTGAAGGCATATTGACCAGATGTGACAAAATGGCCTATAGAAGATTTCCCCATAAAGTGCAAAATTAGAAATGATAGCTGATGAATGAAGTGCTTTACTTCGTGATAAGTCCGGATCAAGAACAACCCACGAGATCATTATCTGTTACAATGCATTTGCATCATGACATCTTTGCTGAGGAAGGCATACACATACTCAACACATAAGGTAACATTATTGTACAATGATCAAAGGACACATCCATGGATGAAAAATAGTGGACCATCATACATTGTGATTTTGTATTACTCCTGAAATAGCAGCCTGGATGGATGAAACTAGATCTGGGGTCTTCTATCTTGTTCACACGACCAACCAATGTACAAGTCTAACCATGTGAATCAATGAGCTGAGGTCGAACATGCTATACACCATCTAATTACTGGCCAATGATGTAAGCCGTTAACAGGTGTGAGAGAAACCATCGATGATGTTAATGGCTCTCAAGGTACTCTAGTATAATCCGTATGGTGTGAATAAATGAGTTGATTTCGAACACCACACAAAATATTTCAGTAGAAGGCCAATGATGTAAACTTCTCAGCTAGAATGAGGAAACTTTTCATTGATGTATGAAAGCACCAAGGTACCAAGGGGTGTTTCTAAGTCAACTTCTTGGATAATGAGACGATGTCGATAGGAAGCAACCCATTGCAGGAGGGCCTTGATGTATCCCCCATCAACGACATTAAACATGTATCATGATTTGAGACAGAATGATCATAATGATGTTGATACAGAACTGGATCAGGAAAGGCAGACAATGAAGGCTTAAGATTATTGTAGAAGATATTAACTGAATGGTTTCTCTTGAACACAGTGAGGACACTGAGTGGATTTGGCATCATTGAACAAAAATTGAAATAGAGGCTTTGAAAAGGTATGATAAACCAAAAGACAAGAATACTTCTCAGCCCAATAGCCACGAAGATGAAGTGGAAGAGTGTTGTGTTCAAGAGTGACTCGATGCCATACCCTATTTTCCAAATTTCTCGAACTATATTGGTTAGTACCTCTTTATTTTTAAACAAGCTTGAGGTGGATAACATATGCTTGATATGTAAATTCATCCTTTGGATGAATCCCTCTGAGAATATTTAATGAACCCAGAGAAGGAATGGTTCGGTCCCATCATGAATGATGAGTCCATCGTTGTTTGATGTTTTAATGAGTCCAGCGAAGGTGAAAACTCGACATATTTTTCATGTTTAGATATTTTTGAAAAGAGGCAAAAAAGAAAACTCTAGATGTTCCTTTTCGTAGATAGTCCCTTAGGTCTAAAAAGGCATAAAATAATACCCAAGAGAACCTCTTAGTCATGTTCAACTAAGGTATTCCTTTTTTGTAGTTAGTCTATCTCAGTTCGAAAAATGGTTAAACTTATACTTAGTAGACATATTTTCATTTACTTTAATGAGTTCGAAAAGACAAGTACTCAACAATATTTTCACATTTTGGGAGTCTGAAAAGAGTTGAAAGAGGACTCCAGGGGCTTCCTTTTTGGTAAGTTTATGGAGCCCTAAAAAGTGATAAAAGTTTTATCCTCTGTCAAAATAATATGTTCAAAACATTACAAAATCCATCAAACAGTTGTCGACCTACTCAGAACATCACGAAAAGGATTAAAAATACATGTTTCATGGTAAAAATAGGTTGTTACTATGTAAAAACATTGAATGTGAATAAAATAATGGAAGAAACAACCATAAATATTCAAAATGACTATTCATATTTACCATTTCACATTTACCTTCAATAGTAAGAGTCCTGAGTTATTTTTGCCTCGATCTTTTGCAACTGGTTGCTCTTAATCCAATGGATCGTTTCAAGCATCATCACTTCCATGTAAGAAATAATGCCTTTCTCTTTCAATTGATGGTCCCATTTTGTGTTTTCATGCAATTTTAAGCACTTTTTAGGGCCCTCGGGTTCAAAAAATTCACCCTAGGACGATTGTAGGCCTAGATAGTCGAAAGGTGCATTGCTCGTAAGTGAGGGTATACTTAAAGGGAGGCATGGAACACATTGTGTCTCCTCTTGGTGGTGCGTTGGGCGGAAATTCAACTTTTCTTGCATGGAAAGTCTCCTAATGAGTCTTTGTTGATTTTTCAAGTCTTCAGTAGCACAAAATGGCCTTTATCTAGAGAGAAAGAGAACATGAAGAATATAATTTAAATGCTACGAATGGTCTTGCTACCATTCGAGAACTAAAAGATTGTGGATTGTTAAAATTCTTCTGGTTTCCTTGTATGAGGTAACATATGGAATTACTAACATATCATGTTCCTGCATGGGATATGCAACCACATGAATTCATATTTAGGGAAAATCTTCTTTAGATTACAATAGAGGACATATATTTTCTCACAGGTTTATCTAGGAGAGGTGTCCCCATCTCTCTGTTAGGCAGGAGAAGGGGTGGAGAAATGGTGAAATATTATATCACTACTTACTGCATACCTCGATCCAAACCAACTATAGATGAAAAACTCAACATAAAATATGTAACCCAATTTCCTTTAAGAATGATCTTATTCATTATTCCTAGATTAGCAGGTAGCTCAAACCTTGATATAGCCAGAAGATCATACATGCAATATGGTGAGGAGTGTTTAGAGCTAACAATCTTCAACTAGAGTGAAGGAGTATTGATCAATATGAAAGAACAATTATCTAAAGCAAGGGAGGAAAAGCTTAAAAGCTTTGGATATAATTCCATCTTGGTCTCCTTTTCTCTGGAGTGGATTCCATTACTACATTCTCTGCAGATTACCCTTGATCTCATTGATCCGAGGGTTCCATAGATGAGGAGGTGGATAGATCATCTATCCCAACATGATGGTCCGTTGGTGATCAATTTCGCACCAACATTCTTTGGATGGATGCACAGACAGTTCATTATGATCAATGATTATCTATACAAAGGGATGGATTTCTGCGAAAACCCTGAACTTGTGCTTCTTGAGGGAGAGTGATGGGATGTTATAGCTAAGATATTTCGACCATTTGAAATTTTGAAAGTCTTATAATTTTTTTTTGTTTTTGATGTGTTTCTGAGACTTTAAATATTGATTTGTTCATGCAGATATTGGGTCTGTTCAATTGGTAGGTGCTTCATATCTCTGTCATGCAGGAGAAAAACGACAAGCAGCAATAGAACCAACACAGGTTACTGCAGTAGGACGAGATGCACTACGAGATCTTAATCTAGCGGAGATCCTAACATAGGTGGAGCGCCACATGGAGGGGTTGACACATGGGATAGATAAGACTATGATCAACCAGATTTTGATGCAAATTTAGCAACACACTATCAGAGTGCCTAGCCGTATTGGTCAACTACTGCATAAGATAGCTCGTTCAATGGCTTGTTATCATAAGCACTTTGATTACTCTACTTAGATATTTTCATGTATTTTTTATATGGGTCGTGTGGCCATATGTGTCTTGGGCACAAATTTTGTAAAACCAAACTTTTTATATATATATATCTCATCAATTTCAGCTACGAAATTGATCAATTTCAGAATATCTCATCAAGTGGAAGAACTTACTCGCTGAAGATTCCACATGGGAGGACAAGAATTTTATACATAAGCATCAAGAACTACTCAAGCGTTGAGGACAACACTTTTTGAGCAGAGGGGCATGTTAGGTCCCTATACTACTAGTGTAACCCCTTATTGTTATTAGTAAAACCCCCCTATTATATTGTTGTGCCCATGTAGTCCCCATATTGTTATTATTGTGCCCCATAGAAGCCCACTATTGTTATTATTGTTCCGTTACATTATTGTTGTTATGATGGATCTAATTATATTATGACCCCTTAGACTCCTATATATATAAAGGAGGTCTTGTCATTTGTATCATTCAATAATTTTTCAACTGTGTAATGTAAAAGAGGTTGCCCCCTCGAAGAGGCTGAATTCTAAGGCGTTTATCTCTCTTTTTTATCTTTTTGTGAACTGGTTTCATAACAAATTTTAATTATTTAAGCTATATATTATGATTAGGAGAGAGTGAGTTTGTATCATTCAACCTCTTCTATTTTAAAGGCATAAATTCTTATGATTGTGAAGTTTCGCTTTGTGAAGCATCAACATCTTTGTCGTGTAACAACTCTATTCATATTGATGAATATAACGAAAATTATTTCACTGTGAATAGAGAGTCAAATCTTCCACTTAGTCCTAATTCTAAAGACTATGAGAGCAGCACTGATGAAGAATTTCAAATGAATAAAGAGTCACGGTTCCATTTATTCATAATCCTATGGATTATGAGAGCAGAAATGATGAAGAGCATGACGAATAATTTCAAATAAATAAAGAGTCGTGGTTTCCACTTAGTCCTAATCCTATGGACTATGAGAGCAGTAGTGATGAAGAACATGATGAAGAATTTCAAATGAATTGAAAGTCACTATTTCCACTTAGTCCTAATCCTATGGACTATGAAAGCATCAGTGATGAAGGCCAAGATGACTAATTTCCAATAAATAGAGAGTCATAGTTTCCACTTTTTCCTAATCCTATGGACTATGAGAGTAGTAGTGATGAAGGCGAGGATAAAGAATTTCTAATAAATCGAGAGTCACATTTTCCACCTAGACCTAATCGTAAGGACTATGAGAGCAGTAGTGACAAAGGACAGGATGATGAATTTCCAATAAATAGAGAGTCACATTTTCCACCTAGTCCAAATCATAAGGACTATGAGAGAAGTAGTGACGAAGGGGAGGATGAAGCACTTAGTCCTAATCCTAAGAAATATGAGAGCATTAGTGACGAAGGGTAGGATGAAACACTTAGTCCTAATCCTAAGGACTATGAGAGAAGCAGTGATGAAGGGCAAGATGAAGAATTTCCAGTAAGTAAAGAGTCACATTTTCCACGTAGTCCTAATCCTATGGACTATGAGAGAAACACTAACAATGCACATGATGAAGAATATCCAATAAACATCGAGTCAATTTTCCTTCTAGTCCTAATTTTAAGGACTATGAGGGTAGCACTAAAGAAGGGAAAGATGAAGAATATCCTCCAAGTCAGTATTTCAAAATCACAGATGATCATAGTAAGGATAATATTCCTCATAATGATGATGAAAAATATTATACAGATGATGATCCAATGATGGACATGTTTCCAACAAATATTGTATCGAGGAGTAGGAGCAACCTTTTCATATCAATCCAAGATGCTCTAGTTATACAAGCGGTAGAGAGGAATATATCACGAGAAGAAGTTCTATCAGTTCCCTCATTTCAAGTGAATGTTGTCAAAAGGATTGCTTGAAACATATGGAGTTCAAGTTTTCATTTGAGAAAAGGAAGAGATATATGTCAATGAATAAAAGCATGAAAAATTCATATTTAGTGGGGTGCATGAAATCTACATTGTCAGGTTATGATTATCATATTGGGTCTTTATTTATCTGTAGAAAGGATTTCAAAATGTTTCATTCAATGGGTAATTTTCGTCTATCAAGAATCCAAGAAAATTTGGAAAAGGATCCCATACTTTATTCAAAAGTACATCATAAACAACAGTTTGAGCCATTATCAAATATTGTAATGTCATCGATGAAAGACTTATTTTCAAAGCATGGAGAGTGTATGAAAAATAGAGAGACAATACATATTCCAAATAATTTCTCAAGACGTTAAATCTACAACTTATATAAATAATATGAAGAAGATGTTGAAGGAAATGGTCGATTTATTACATATCAATATTTTTTGAAGACATAGAAGAAATAATTCAATAATGTCTATATTCCTAAGAAGACAAGGATTGGGATTTGCAGTACATGTCCTTATCTTAAATTAAAAAGGGATAAATGTGAAGGGGTAGAAAGAGGTAAGAATTCATAACATTAATTTTTAAAATTATATAGTCATCAACTATGGAAACGTATTTATTAATGACTTTCTTTTATTTTGTGTAGATTCCATTGTCAAAGTGCTTCAAGAGCATTGTGAACAACAAACAAGTGAAAGGAAAAAGTTGTACAAGCATCGAAATAAGTGTTATGATAATCCAAATAAATATTTGAGTTTGATAATTGATGGTATGGACCAGAAGAAAACACTTCTACCACTTTTTGTTCACACACCCAAAAATTTAAAGGAGGAAAATTGTATTTAGTATCACTTTGTTGATTATATGGTCTTGAATGGGAAAATGTTGCCAAGGGTATACTTCATAGCTCCAAATATTCATAATGATGCAAACCTGACAATAACGATAATTCATGATGTTCTTTATCATTGGTTTGGTAATATTTGTGAAGTTTTGCACTACAATTGGACAATACTTGTTGTGAAAACAAAAATCAAATTGTTTTTGGATATCTAAACATGCTTGTTAATTTGAGAAATTTTCAGAAGGTAAAGATTGGTTTTCTTCTTGTTGGGCGCATGCATGACCATATTGATCATATGTTCAGTCGTTTTTTAGTCACATTGAGGAGGAAGGATGTTGGGAGCTTGCCATCATTAATTGAATGTATTAAGAAATCATACATGCCAAAGCATATTTTTGGTGTGTTGGAAGAAATTGTTGACATGTGAAGGTTTATTCTAGGATCACATAGTGAGGAGAAATGAATTGAACAACTTAATGACATTAGCTTCCAACATCAATTTCGTATCAAAACAATTGATGGAAAATAATAATATGGGGAAAGAAGTATTCAACTACTGCAGAATGTGTGTTGTCATCAGGTTTGGAATTTTTGAAGTTCATTCCAGATCATCCAATATTTGCATCAAATATATTGTTATTACAATCAGTTTATGAAATTCATAATGCTCATAGGTAGAATAGAGATATAAATTATTCTGATCGCCTACAAGAAATTAAAAAATGTATTAGATATACATATGAGTACTTTGATATTGTTGATTCAGTTTGGTGGGAGTGTTTTTTCAATAATCAAAGTGATATCATTTCAAGAACAACAAATTAAGATATATCTTTGAAAACTCCATTTATTTTGCCACAAAATGTGTCTAATGAATATGAGGAAAGAAACATTGTTGAACAACAATAATCTCAAGGTATTATTAATTCTTCATAGGTAGAGGAAAGAGAAATGTATATTGGTTGCAGAAGATTTCGTGCATAATGTGAAGCCATGGAAGACCTTTATACGGGTTCAGTATAGGATATTAAGGAGGATTGCATGATCACAATGCTAGCAGATGGAGATCTCAATGGCTATCCATTATGGGTTGCTAAGGTTATAAAGGTCATTACAGAAAATGAAGATGTTGTAGGTGTTTAAGTACTTTGGTATGCCACAACTACACACCCGTTCAATGGTGTGTACAAGCGAGAGATGGTAGTTGATAAAAAATTGGCGGAAAGAAAAAAAGAAAGGGTATGAATATAAATCGTCGCCACGCAGACCTCTTAAAATTGGAGGATGTTGACATACTTTTTTATGACTTCAATTTAATAAAGAGAGGAACTCTTCACTTCAAGACGATAGAGACTCTGAAAAGGTTGTTACCAGAAGAAACAATGTTGAGATGGGAGTCTGTTGAAACCAATCATAGATCCAAAAGAATTTTGAAACCTGAAATGGTGGGCATGCATGTGGACTCAGATGGGGCACTAGTTGATTAAATAGAATAATATGGAACATCTTCATCTGCATCCAGTCATTCATCTGAAGCTGTGAATTATGATGGTGTGCAAGAAAATATGAGTGATTTTGAAGAATTGTCTAAGACAGTTTATATAACTGATGTTTATTATCGTATCTTGAAATAAAAAATTTGATTTTCATATGATGTTAAAGGAAGTTATGAGTCATTTTTATGTTTGTTGGATTATATTTTTTAATTATGATGAGTTTTATTGTTTATAATATCTACAATGGAACAATAACTTAGAGATATAATTTATGTTTCATTCAATCTACAAGTAGTGACATTTTGATTAATTTAGTCATGTAATTTGTTCATAATGTCATGGTTTAAATGTGTTGATAACTTAGATTTTTTTAGTTCTATGGTTGAAAATTTTCCATTTTTTTTTAATATTTAATGTTCTTGTTGAAAACAATTAGAATTTAGCGATCTTTAGTGTCATGTTATTATATGTTTAACAACATGGATGAAAACTGATGGACTTTTAATGTGTTTCGGATCCCATTATTTTATATTTATCGTCATTACTAAAAAATGTTGAAATTATACCTAGGAAAGAAAAATGTTATTTTACCAAAAACATTAGTGTGTTTTCTCCTCAAAAACAATTGTTTTTCGTACAAAAGAATTGGTTTTACAACCATTTTTTAAATATGTTGAAACCTAACCCTAAAAAAAGCATCATTCCAGTATACGCACTTTTCATTTTTAGCATTGTTTTTCATGTTTTTTGGGGGTTTTTGGCTAGAGTTCCCATTTTGAGTTTATATTTCCTGTTTCAAAGTTTACATTGTTCTAAATCTATCTCAAATGAAAAAAGGATTAGTCTCCTTTCCAACCAAGAGCAAGGTAAAAGGATATTTGGACCAACTTTGAATTTGGAATAAAAATGAAGTTAATAAGCCAAGGAAATAGTTCCAAGACTTATTTATAGTTCAAGCAAGCATACATATTTAACTATGTGATGAATAGTCATCAAATCTCTGGTACACATACATTCAAATTCAAATAAAGTGAATTCAAACTAAAACATATATGATTGCATTAAGGAAATAGTTCTCATAAAACAATCAATATTAAAACCAAGATAAACATGACATGAATTTGCTAAATAGTTAACAAGTATGTCGTGTTTATCTATTTGAATTCATTACTTAACTTGATATCAATTATATCCATCATTAAAAGATATGTTTCAAATGATTTAAATAAGAATATAATTAAATGAATTTACAATAGTGCGAAATTTCAAAAAACATATACTTATTTGGATTAGGAATTGCATCAAATTTTATTAAATGTAGGTCATCAATCAACCTCTATTTCTGACAACAGTGTATAAGAATTAAAGATCTGATCAAAGCATTGGAGTACATGAAATTCTCAGAAAATTTCATGATAGCATGAATTTTTTAGAGTTGAAATACATCTCTTTTAATATCCACAAATTTGGTCCAAACTAGTTAATTTTCTACAAAAAGAATTCTCCCTACATTAGTGCAAAACTCTCTCTTTTCAGATAATTTCCTCCACAAGTTTCAAATTTGGAACCCCCTTTTTTGCTTCTGAAAATTGCTATTTAATTACAAAAATGAAAACTAAAAATGGAGAACTATTGAAGTTGTTGCTTCGAGTCCTGCTCTTCTTCCTTGTTGGTCCTTTCTCATTGTTCCAAATATTCTTTTCTTCTCCTCCACTTCTCTCCCGCCTAAAACCAATAAAAATAAATTAGATTGCAAATCAAAATCATAATTACAAAATCTGGGGAAACAAACTTCTCCAATCAAAATTAAATTAAATAAATAGATAAAAATAAATCAGAGCTTCCATTGATCCCTGTAAAGATATTATTGGTCAAGGAGGACATAATCGAATGGATCTACAATTAACAAAATCTTTGGGCAAATGAAAATGCAAAAGACTAAACTCAAGAAATTAGTTTTGATTGCAAATTCAGAGCTTAGTTTTCTGCTAATTTTTAGACTCAATTAATGACCAAACTTGGTCATGAAACCACTTCATAAATATTCTTCATAATTTTATCTTTCTAACTAACCATCTTCGACCTCATTTGGCTAAGTAAAATTCAACTTATGAACCTCCAAAGTTGATGTACCAAAACTATCATAGTTCTGAAAAAAATTTCCCTAAACCAAAATTAGGAAATTTAATTAAAAATCTAACCCTAATTACCTATACATTTAATCTTAATTAATTAATTACAATTAAATTAATTATATACCAATTAAATTAAATTAATATAGTTAATTATAAATTATAAAAATTAAATTAATTAAAATAATATAAATAATATATAATGAATTAAATTAAATTAATTTAATTTAATATAAAAATAACATAGTAAAACATGCCAATTAATAAGTGGCTATTGGCTCCATCGAATCTTCCTCGGTGGTTTTTTGGCTCAACGTATTAGCCATGGTGAATAAATGGAGGGGACTTTATTATATATGATGAATGGGAGGCATAATATGCAGTATTTTATTTGGAGGAACTCTTTTCGGAAGTCACAAGGATTTTTGAGAATTTAAATTTTCGTAGATGATTAAAATTAATGTTTGAAATTCTCTCGAGCTTCGAAATGGGAAGTTTCAGAGCGTTTTGTCGGAGGTTAATTAAAATGGAAACTCCAAAAACATACGTGCCAAGGTACTGAGGAGGTGGTGAAGTATTGGGAGAGTATTTCAGAAGGGTACTTAAAATTAAGTTAGTCTTGACGTTAAAAAACTACAACCACTTATATTTTGGGATTTCAGATCTCGTAATTTTTAAATTGGGATTTAAAATGGATTTTTGAGATCTGAAAACACATAATTTTATTTGTTTTACAATTTGGTTGCGGCGATTTGTAGAACTGTTAGAAAATAAGATAATAATCAATAAAATTAAAAAAAAAAAAAATCAACATTTACATTTAATTTACAAAAATTTAAATAATATATGTTTTGTACATTTTTTAGCCGTGAGAGTAAAAATCGCTGAACTTTGGATATCACCATTTGAAAATCATGTATCCAAATAAGATGAAACGAAAGTCGATGGAAAGATAGCGAAAAATCAAACACAATGAAGAAATCAAAAAGAAATCTTAAAAAAATGAAAATCTAGCAAAATTGTCGGACACTTAACCAAATGAAAAAATTAAAGAGAGATTTCGCCAAAATTTACCAAAAGGGTCCCCATTATTATTATGAAATAATAAGTTTAAAATGTGGAGTGCTGTGATTTCAGCACAACAAGGCACGAATTGTAAGTACCCAAAACTTCTTATAATATTATTTGTTATATCACCTTCCAACATTCTCGTAGTTTCACTAGTAAATAATAAAAATCAATACTCTTATGTGATCTAGGGTGATGTATTCAGAACTCAAGCCACGAAGGAATACTTCCAGATTGGTTTCAAGTTCAGATTTAACGATGTATAATTTACACTGAAAAAGCATGGGGCAAACCCCAAGATCCGGTTTGAAGGAAACTTTAAATAAAAATTAATCCACATTAACCTTTCATTGATTATAAAATACAATCATTTATTGATGTGAATGTAACATGTTTCTTTGCTTTAATTAGCAGGGGAGAAATACAG
Organism: Pinus taeda; assembly: GCA_000404065.3. Classification (NCBI taxonomy): domain Eukaryota; kingdom Viridiplantae; phylum Streptophyta; class Pinopsida; order Pinales; family Pinaceae; genus Pinus; species Pinus taeda. The sequence continues at coordinate 64,627 of APFE031575156.1, read as the reverse complement.
ATATAGATGATCCCATGACTACTGAGCATCAATCATCAGATTTTGTACACTAGCCAGAACATTTTGGTGCTCCCAAGGAACCTGTGACAGAGTGGTACAACCCCATGATGGGTCCCACAATAGTAATACGGTTGTATATTAATCATATACTTAATAATTTTGTTCTTAGAAAGTATGTACTTTTTTTTTACTTATTCATTTATGATTATCTACTTATAAATTTTGTGGTTTGAATGGTAGAGCATGATGTATACGAGGATCCTCAACCAGAAGAGGATCACGATATAGTCATTGCAACGTTGTCGGTGAGTGCACAGGGTAATTAATTAAACTATAAAGGTATTTTTTATTATTAAAATACTACTTCAATGATATTTGATAACTGACCATATAAATTTTATATCTTTTGTAGGTGATACTCCCCCCACAAAATCCTCAACTCCATGAGAACATCGTAATTAGGGTGTAATGTGTTGGAGGAGCTGATGAGCCTCGGTATTACAACAAGAATGTTGCAACTCCTAAGGCTACCGACTTTAATTATCGACCCGGGGTTTGTACAAACTTAAGAGGTGTCGGCACTATATGTGTGGCTTACAATGTGTCCTTCCTTTGTTGTCATAATGTAATAGAGTGCATGTACTGAAGCCAAATCCTGAACTAATTACAGAAAATGAAATGTTTGAAATGGAACCTTAACCTATTGCAAGAATGAAAGTACAAGGAAAGAGACGGAAATTCAATGCTAAATCACACCATTTCCTAATTAACTTCCTAGAAGCTATGGTTTGCAATAATGCTAAATTATCATGAACCAAATGTTACTATCTAAGCATGGAAGTAAGAAGTATCAAACATCACTAATGTGCAAATAAAGAGACTGAAGTAAATCTGTTTTTGTCTTTTTGTCTTTTCATGCAAAATCAAGTATGCAAACTAATTTCTTTTGGTGATGTGGCAGGTGAATTAAGGATGCTGGAGGATGGATGGAAGGGTTAGGAGATGGTTGGATGGTGTCAGAGATCCTTCGGGGGCTTTTGGTGACTTCTTAGAGGTTTTCCATCAATTCGGCCTCAAAGCAGGCCATTTCAGGAAAACCTACAAGATGTACTAGAAACCTACACGATGATCCTATAGGAATTACAATGAACCTACAAGATACATTTGAGAGAAAAATATGAGGTGTTGGAGGTGATGGGAGGCTTAGGGAAGGTGGTAGATAGGTGGAATGGGGTGATAAAATGCCTATGATCACTCAAAACTTAAAACCAAAGTTGAGAAATCGATAGATTTTCTCAAAAAGCTTGGAGAAGTTTCCTTATGAAATGATGAAATTGGTGAGGGTCTAATAACCAAGAAAATCAAATCCAAATTGGATGGGAAATTTTTTTTATTAACTAGAATGTCTTAGATCCCTATTCCAAGTCGAATCACTCCAAAATACCTCTGTAAACCCATGCAAAAAATAAAAAACATTACTTGTCGAAAATCTAGAAATTCAAGAACTAGTGAGCTAGTAAATCTAAAAAATGCCTAACCAAATCACGTGTGAATGCAATGGGGTAATTTTTGTTATGAACTAGAATGTTTTTTTGATCTAATGCAAGTGGAATCAAGTCGATTTAAGCTCGTTAGCATGCTCTAAAAAATAACAGAAATTTATTGTTCTTTGTTAAAAGGGAGGTCCAACAATCTAGATTTGGGAATAAGAAGACTAATCCAAGCAACTCAATGATTATTATGAACTTCCAAAACTTTTCCAAGGATGAAATATTTCTTTTGATCTTGAAAAAGAACTTACACCAACCATTTAACTCAATCCTACAACAAGAAATCATTAGTACTAAATGCAAAAATAGAAAGAAATAAAAATTAGAGATGCATATGAATAAGCAACGAAAAGAAGGAACGAAAATGATACAAAAGGGCTTTGAGGTTCCTAGGATGGGAAAACCTAAGGAAACTCAGAGACCTATGGAGGAGAACATGATTTAGAAGCTGAACATGACACCAATCTTCATTATTTTCATCAATAGAATTACATCCCTGCAAGAAAATACAATGGAGCTACAAAAATACAAGCTCTCTCCACAATAACACTAATGAAAATCTTCCCCTAGAGGAAAATTTGACTTGGTACTGATAAAAAGTGATTAGGAATCATTCCCCATGAATGGATGTAGCTTTCTGCACCAAAATCCCTGGATTAGTGGATCTAGTCCCCAATACTGGGAATTCGCATTAAATGGCACGGAACACATTCCTAGATTTTCTCAATCATTCCCTAGAGGCAAATTTGACTTGGTACTTATAAAAAATAATCAAGAATCATTTCCCATGAATGGAGGAAGCTTTCCCCACTAAAATCCCTTGATTAGTGGATCTGCTCCCTTGATTAGTGGAACACATTCCTAAAATTTCTCAGTCATTGGAGTTCCACAATTTGTGCCATAATTCCATAATATCTTATTGACTTATTATTTATTATTGATCCTCCAGTAGTAGGGAACAAGTCCATAAATTATGTCATCCTCCAATTCTTCATAATCTGCTCAATATTCTCTTAATATTCCACAAAAAAATAATATTAGGCACAAATATTCAATTATTCATAAACTTTCCTAATGAATATATTAAAGTTAAAAATAAATTATCTAATGCAAAAAAGAGAGGTTTAATGTGCTTAATGATGGTCATAGGGTTGAATTTATGTTTTAAGTTAGGTGCATGGGCTTTAATTTATGTCTAATTTAGAGGCTCATCATACCCCCTCGATGAAAGTGTTGCTCATTCTCTGAGAAAATTAGTGACCTCATTGTGCCTCATCCCTGGCCCTAGTGGCCTCTCTTTTTTGCATTAAGAATCTTAGCTGTAAGCTCTACAAGAACAAGCCCAAAAACATATGTGTTCAAAGAAAAATCATTGTTTCTTGAGACCATTAGCTTGCTTTCTTGCCCTTATTAAAGATGAGTTCTTGAATATTCTTTTAGTTTAGCAAGGTCTTCCACACCCTTATCAACCATCTGCTACCTTGCTCCACCATTTAGACACCTTTAAAACCTTTAAACTGTCTTTAGATGAGAACTAGGACATCCTGTAGTAATTCCTGTCAAAACTATGGGAGACCTATAGGAAAACCTGTTAAAACTACATGATACCAGTTTTGAGCATAAATGATAGTTTGAGGTTAGGGAAGGCCCTTACTTGACTTCCATGCCTTTCTCCCATTTTTATAGCATCTTTTAGGCCTTGGACAAAATCTAGAAAGAGATTAGAGACCTTTTGGAAAACCTCTTTCTATCACTGTAGTTTGAGTTCTATTTTCATGGCGAATGCCCCACTTCCTTTTGTTGCCTTCTTCTTCTCTTTTGTGGTCTAAGTGACTGCCTAATCACCTTGGAGTTCTCTGAAATTTTTTTCCATATTGGGGTTTAGCATAATTTGTTCATTTCTTCCTTTTTGTAGCAACATTTTGTCTTCCTATAGTAGTCATTCCTCCTCTTTCAGGGTCTTCTAACTGTTGAGAGTCATCTTCCCTTTCTTGTTATTTTCTTATGACTCTTTTATTTGTGCAGGTACCTGTGGTTGAAGATGGTGGTGGTGGTGCTGCTTTGGAGCTCCTTCTGTTCTTGGATCATCATGCTGGAGGCTTGCTGCTGTTATGATTTGTATTCTGTGGGATAGGCTGTTATAGGATTTCCTACAGGATGTCCTGTAGTTGCTTCTCCCTCAGAACTATTAATCATACACTTTGTTGAGATGGTGACATGGATGGAGAGAAATACTAGGAGTGTGGAGAACAATGAATACTCAAGTGATGCTCTCTATTCTTCCCTCTTTCCCTTCTTTTCGAAGACTGATTTTTTTTTTTATTTTTGAAACCGATTTTGTTTTTAAGGGTGAATGTAGGGGTGATGCTGGTGGAGAAGGTATGGTTATGGAATGATGAAGGGGGTGAATTTTATTGGCATACCAAGTTATTTATTTTCCTTAGGACTGCCTCTAGTAAGATTTTTGGGTCACTGTAATTCCTACAGCATCATCCTGTACGTTTACAGGAGATCCTGTAGAAAACACAGCCCCTTTGTAAACTAAAGTAAAGGAGTGGAAAATATAACATAAATGGTGGAAGAATAAATGGTAATTAGTGGTAACATAAAAATGTGAGTGACAGGGCTCTCTTTGTGATCCTCCTTTGCTCTTTGACCTCCATTCTTGCTGACCTGCAAATGGAATTTTCATGAAAATGGAGAGGATGATGTCTTTGTTTTTTTTTTTCAAGAATGGAATGGGATGGATGAATGATGAATAGATATTGAATATGAAGTGGATGGAGGGCTTGTAGTGCTGTGGTGACCTTGGCCTTTGCAAAAATTTATTCTTTTAACTATTGTCCTCATTCCTTGAAATCATCACCCTTCATAATTTAACTTTTCAACATTGCATGAGTGGAGTGAGTTGCAATTAACTCGCTGAAGGTGGCTGAAACTTTTGACCAATTTTTAGCTTATAAAACCTCATCTCTCATGCATTGGCAACAAATTTCTGACTATAATATGCTTAAGAGAAGAGGTCAAGAATATTGCATACCTATACCTACCTAATGGTTGTTGGAGAGACATGCATGTTGCCGCTGAGTTGATGTTGATGTGCAGGTGTTGGATGGTGATGCTAATGATCCTGATGCTGCTGCTAAGCTCTGGAGGAGCTTCTTTGACCTCTGGATCTCCTTTAAAACTGCTCACTGCCAATCCTATAGGTGTTGTTCTATATCCTGTAGGTTTATAGGACATCAACTTGTTTTGCCCATATCTCCTAAACGGTATACTGGATTGAGCTGAAACTTTTTGAGCATGTTTCCATCATCATTATGCACCTTTCCATAAAAAAAATTTCTCAATGGATGCATGGATCTTGAGAAAAAACTAAAAATGGCTGAAGGTGATGGAGGCTAATTTCTTGGAAATCGTGCACTGGAATTTTCTGAAATTGCTTGGGCATGTTACCATCATCCATATTCATCTTCCCATTAAACAATTTTTTAAATGGATGCACGGATATTGAGAAAATGCAAAAATGGCTGAAGGTGATAGAGATCAATTTCTTGGAAACTGTGCACTGAAATTTGTTGAAATTCCTTCAACATGTTACCATCATCCATATGCATCACCCCTGAAACAACTTGGAAAATGGATGCATGGTTTTCAAGTTATGGCAAATACAAAATTCTGCTCTATGTATTTTTGTATCCTGTAGTAAAACAGAGCATCCTGTAGTTTTTTAGGACAACAAGGAAAATGAGTGGTAGAAGCTTGAGAATGATGGGTGGATGGTTAAAATAGATGAGGGTGATGGATTGGCATGGCCTTGGCCTTGTTGGATCATTTGAGCGAAGTATGAGAAAGTCAAAATTTGACTTCTTTTGACTAGGCTTGACCAATTTTCCTTTTGGTACCAACTTGTTCTTGTTGCTTGCAGACATTGGAAAGTACATGCATGCATCAAATAGATGCATGGAGCAAGGATTTATTTATTTATTAGGCCCACTATTCGCCTCAATGAGGTTTTCAACTAGTAGGTCTGCCTAGGTGCCTCAAAGAAGGTTTTCACCTAGGATCTTCTTCTTCTTCTTTTCCAACTCATTGACCGCCACATGGAGGTTTTCAATCAATGAGCCAATCTAAGGTGCCTCAAAAGAGGTTTTCACCTTATTTTTTTATATTTTCTCTTATTTTTCAATTTATTTTTTCTACCCTACCTTACTTGAAAAACAAAATCACTTTCAAGTATAAGAATACTTCCAATGGAGCCATGTGCACATCAACATGACATAAAAACTGATGTGGAGGCTTGAAATGTATGGTTTAACATGTACCTGGATTTCAGAGACCAAATTATTTGACTTTGAAAGGATCAAGCATAGCTGAGGAAGAGAGTGTTGCTCCAATTTAGTGGCTGTCTGGAACCACATTTCAATATAGTTTTGATGTCCCTGATCCTTTTGCTGATCTGGGTCATTCTTCATGTCTTCTTCTACCATGACCTTCAAATATTCCTCTTTTTGTTGATTGTTCTCTTGAATACATGGAGGATTTGATTGTAACCATGAGGGAGCTCTCCCAATCTTTGATTTTGATGTCCGCTCTTTATCAACCGTAGCCCATGGTTCTTTGATCTTCTCTTTTGAATCTTCTTCTTCTGGATGTAGTCCTTCAATGATATCAAGAGAATCCCTTTTTTGCAATACTCTTCTTGAGCTATGGTTAATACCATTGACCTCAAGAGGAGATGTTTGAAAGTGTTGTACCTTAGCATTGTAAGGGGGCTGAGCTACTTCAATGTGTGGGTTTGGAAATGGTGGTACTGGTTGTTAGAGTCGGTCTTGTGAGTCCTCTGTCAGAGATCAAAACTCTTTCTGCATTTAATTTTTAGGAGTCTCGCTCCATTCACTCAGCTGCATTCCACTAGGGGCATGCCATAATCTGATGGAAGGGTCTTGTCAGTAATTTCCCCTCATGCCTTATCCTGCTGGTTTAGGTCTGTTTGTCAAATCATTTTAAAGGTCATTTACAGTTCTGTTCTAATCCCTTGGTTAGCAAAGAGTTAGTGGGTCTAGGGTTTGCAAATTGTTGTTCTCAAAGTGCTTCAATAATATTTGCAGGCCAGAGGAAGGTTCAATAATTCACTTAAATAATGTTTCTGAGAAAGAAAAGATGAATTTTGGAAAAATGTGAGAGTTTTTTGTCCACTATAGGCCAAGGAAGAAAAACCTCCTTCACTTTTTACACATTTGTCATGGTTTTAGAGAAATGTCGAAAATACAATTGCCTGGGGAGAATTGATGCACCTATAAAGTGACCTTGGGAAAATCAAGTTTTTTCCTAGCTTGGTTAGCCAAATGACTTGCTTGATGCATAAAATGATATTAAGACACAAATAGCTTTCCAATGAGCTATCATGAGCTCAATTTGGAGTTGAGGAACACCTTCAAAAGTTGACTGCAACAGCACTCTGCCTTGAGGCAGCCTCATTGGGCACATTTTGACCAGTCTTTGGAGATTTGATTTTGGATAGGGGAAATGAACTCCAAATTGAAAAATTCTGGTTTAGTTGGCAAGTAGACTCAAATACATGTCCAACGAGCTATCCTGCACCCAATTTGGACACCGAGAAGGCTTCCAAAAGTTGCATGGAAAAAGGTGCAGAGCACTGGGAAGGCGCGGCGCACTGGGAAAAATTTTCTAGTGTAAATTTACACTGGCGCGGCGCACTGGGGAGGCATGACGCACTGGGCTAAAAGGCCTGAAATTCATTGAAATCTTCATCCAAATTCCAAATTCTTCATTCCACAAGTAGGTAGAGCCTCCATTTATTTGTTTCATCCAAGTTTGTGCTAGGGTGTGGTGGTTTATGGATGCTAATGATTGAAACAAAAATTCAACCCTTTCATTTTGAATTCCTCACACGTAAACTGCTGCCTAAGGTTTCAAAAATTGTTCACCACTAAGGTTACTCTTTTCAATTATTTCTCTTGTCCTTAATTCCCTTTGTTCCTTGACTCCATTGTTCCCCATCCCTTAAAGTTATTAAACCCTTATCCTAAATTCTCTTTCCCAAAACTTTCAAAAGTGAAACCCTAAACCCTATCCCACACATAAAACCCCTCACAACCCTCCTATATTTCTCAAACAAATCTCTCCCAATAGTCCCTAATCCCTCACTATTTTTCCCTCCCCTTACTGTCCCTCATGTCATTTATTTCTCTTGGTGACAAAGGTTAAGCACATCATCAAAGGCATTACAAGACAGTGTGATATATCAACACCTATTTGTCCAAGACAGTTTGTCCACCAGCAGACATGACATCTGATCCGTCATATGATCATGAAGAAGAGACACACAGTGATTCGCCAACAGAGGTACATGCACCCAGGAGGCCTCATAGAGGTGGCAAAACATCCGTGAAGACCAGGAGGCTGCCCAACGAAGCCTAAATGAGAGGACACCCATTCAGCAGGAGATAGAGGCTGATCGAGAGAATTGGCTCGAGAGGATCAACATCCACTTAGAGGAGTTGTTGGAAAAAGCAAACAAGGAAAAGTACATGCTCAGGCACATGAAAAACCATTATTGGGCACGCAATCATGTTTGCAAGGCACGAATAAGGAATTTAAAGGCAAAACTAAAGAAGGCAATAAGGAAGAAAAAGAGGCAAAGGGAGCATGATTGTCTTCAGATATTAGCTGAAGCCTCTTTAGCTCAGCATGACACTTGATAGAAGAACTCTAGCCCAAATTTCAAGAAATTTGGGGCATTTTTGGTATTTTTGAAAAATTTTGCACAAAAAACAGGGTTTTTCTCCTAGTGCGTCGTGCCACGTGGCACACGCTTTTGTTAGGGAGTTATAAATTGAAAAAAAATTATATTTTTGGATTTTTCATGAAAAATCATGACTACTGGTGCATGGCCAAGAAATTTGGGCAAGTTTTGAGTCCTCCGGAGGTCAAAAACACTCAAACAATGACCTCACTGCCCCTAATTTGACACACAGGAAGCAGTCCTAGGAGATTGAGGTTTTGGAGGGGAAAATGGGGACCAAATTTAGAAATTTCACTTGGGTTGGAAAGTAGACAGGCAGGGATTTCTAACAAGAACACTTGGGCTCAATTTGGACTTCAGGAAGTGCCTCAAATCCAGCTCCAAAGTGGCACGACACATACCATTTTGGGCGCGGCGCACAGAGACCCAAAGGCCAAAATCACTTCCGCTCCGCGATATTTCGATCTGCAATTTTCTCCAAGTGGGCCCGTTTATTTAAAATAAATTTTTCCCAGCATCAAAGCCAAAGTTTAAAAAACATTTTCATGAAAGGTTGGATTCTATCCAAGTGGCAAAAGGAAGGCGAGCAGTCACCCAAAAGATCTGCGCTCAGGTTTACTTTGTTTTAATTGGTCATCATAGTAACTGAATGTAACTGTTGATGGTTGGATTTTCATTTCCTAGGTTGATCGACTTACTCATTGAAAAAATTATTTATTGTATTGAGAGTCATTTGGTAAGGGGTTGGTTGGAATTTCTGGGAGCAGTACAGAGGAAAAACCAGCACTTGCATTGCATAGTTTTGGTAGAGATTTTAATGAAATGATATAGCTCTGATTCAGGAGACTCACGTGGTGTGAGTTTAGCAATTTGTTTCTTCTTTCTGTTTCATATGTAACTTGTAATGTTTTTCAGTTCATTCATATTTCATTTCCAGTTGAATGCTTTTTAAGTATGAGAGGCAGAATCTAGTTAGTTGCTCTGCCTTGGGAAAGCATTCATGTTCTGTGTTCCTCTTCTGTCTGAAAAGGCTTCATCACCTATGGCCTTTTCAGCTTCTCATACAGTCTTCCAACTCCATATTATTCAAATTTGATTACTAAACATACTACCTATCATGCCTCAAGAAACAATCTGTGTCTTTGATTTAATTTCTCATCTCATGTTGTCCTTTGTCCCCATACAGCCTAGAAAACTCAGTCATTCATCAAAATACCTCTTTCATATATGTTTACTAGCCTAAAATCAGTTTCCTATTTCGGTCATCTCCAGCCCCATTGATTTTCTCTCACTGAGCGTGACCCGGAGAGAGCCCTCTCATGTTCTAGTAGGGCTAGCTACCAGACTGATCGCGGTTTGTGGTTACCCTGAATTTTGTCTTCCTTCAGCCTAAGGTGGATTTAGGCTCTAACACAGGTAGTTGAGTGGGAATGTATATTTGAGATGGATGTGGATAGGGTTGTGGTTGTGGTCAAGGTGAATGGTAAGGATAACATGGAGTTTGGTATGGAGGATATTGAGGAAAATACTAAGAATATTGTGGATGACTCCCATAAGTTCCTTTCCAACCTTGTTGCCAAGATTGGTTTTGGGGTTGAGATGGCCAATGTTGTTAAGGAGAGGGTGTGTTCCAATTACTTTGAGGTGGATGTGCATAAACTTGAAATTGTGAATTAGGCTCTTGCATCATATCAGGCTGAATAGGCTGCCATGGTCCTCTTGGAGCTACATAACATTGCTGCATTGGCAATTGACTTGCTCCATTGTCCTCTTGGTGAACATCCTTCAACCTTGGTAATGAGGAGCAACATTTAACATCATGTGATTTTGGATGGACAACAAAAACATCTTCTTTTTCTCATTTTGTATGCTTAACATTTCTACTTATTTGGTTAGATTGCTAAGAATTTATGTTTTAAAGTCATGAAACAAATTTCCAAGTTTAGCTTGACTTACCAATCTTAATGCTGATTGATTTACTCTTACCTTTCCTCTTGATATGTGTTTGCACATTTCATAAATTTCCTCAAATGATAATCGATATACATCAACTTTACTTATGAGATTAAGGAGATCAATCCACTCATCCCTAATTGTTCTAAGAGGGCTTTTAGTGTGTCAGATCCTAAATGATGTAGTTTTTCCCTCTTAAGATTATACATCAACCTCTCTATTAGATCCTCTAGACTCTCATCTTATCTTTGATTCATTCTAAATATTTCTTCTTTAAGATCATGATCTTTATATTTTTCTATAAATATATTTTGCATATCATTCCATGATCTTATTAAATTAGTCCATAAACTCATGAACCATCTAAGAGCTCTATCTTTTAATGGTTTCGAAAACAATCTCAGTTTTTGAGTTTTTAATAAGTAACCATAATATCTACAAACAATCTCAAATTCAAAGAGAAAAGTTTATGGATCCTCTAACCTTAGACCATGAAATTTTGGAAGAAAATATGGAGGGATGTTCTTTATGTGCACACTACCATCAATATCTTGAATGGGAAATCCAAGAGGATCTTCCTCATTGTCATCATCTCCATTTATTTCTTCTACATTCTTTGTCATCTTCTTCTTCTACTTGTAAAAAGTTATTGTTGATATGTATCTTACTGCACCATGTGATCAAATGGGGGGGTGGGCTGGTGTTGGAGAAATTTTGTTTTTGTTTTTATGATTGAATGAAAACTATAATGCAATGCAATTTTCTACTTTTGAAATTAAATATGCCTAATGCAAATATTTTGTTTTTGCAAAAAGTGAAAAGACATAAATCAACTGGGGAATAAAATAATGCATACTTTGACACCTCCCCGACAACGAAGCCAAAAAGTGATGAGCCTCGATATTGCAACAAGAATACTGCAACTCCCAAGGCTACTGACTTTAATTATCAACCCGTGGTTCATACAAACTTAATAGGTGTTGGCACTATATGTGTGGCATACAATGTGTCCTTCCTTTGTTGTCATGATATAATGGAGTGCATGTATTGAAGTCAAATCCTAAACTAATTGCAGAAAATGAAATGTTCGAAATGGAAAGAGACATAAATTCAATGTTAAATCACACCATTTCGTAATTAATTTCCTAGAAGCTATGCTTTGCAATAATGCTAAATTATCATGAACCAAATGCTACTATTTAAGCATGGAAGTAAGAAGCATCAAACATCACTAATGTGCAAGTAAAGGGACTGAAATAAATATGTTTTTGTCTTTTTGTCTTTTCATGCAAAATCAAGTATGAAAACTAATTTCTTTTGGTGATGTGACAGATGAATTAAGGATGTTGGAGGAAGGGTTAGGAAATGGTTGGATGGTGTGGGATACCCTTGGGGGGCATTTTGTGACTTCCTAGAGGTTTTCCATCAATTCAACCTCAAAACAGGCCATTTCAGGAAAACCTACATGATGTACTAGAAACCTATAGGATGATCCTGTAGGAATTACAATGAACCTACAAGATACATCCGAGAGCAAAATGTGAGGTGTTGGAGGTGATGGGAGGATTAGGGAAGGTGGTATATCGGTGAAATGGAGTGAGAAAATTGGTGAGGGTTTAATGACCAAGAAAATCAAATCCAAGTTGGATGGGACAAATAATTTTATTAACTAGGATGTCTTAGGCCCCTATTCCAAGTGGAATCACTCAAAAAGACCTTTGTTACCCATTGTTTTAATAATCACATAATAAAAAAATAAAAAAAATTACTAGTTGAAAATCTAGAAATTTGAGAACTATTGAGCTAGTAAATCTAAAGAATGCCTAAAAAAAATCAAGTGAAAATGGAATGGGGTAATTTTTTTTATGAACTAGAATGTTTTTATGATCTAATTCAAGTGGAATCAAGTCGATTGAAGCTCATTAGCATGCTCTAAAAAATAGCAGAAATTTATTGTTCTTTGCTAAAAGGGAGGTCCAGCAATCTAGATTTGGGAATAAGAAGACTAATCCAAGCAACTCAATGATTATTATGAAATTCAAAAGCTTTTCCAAGAATCAAATAATGCTTGTGATCCTGCAAAAGAAATTAAATCAATCATTTAATTCAATCCTACAACAAGAAATTATTAGTATTAAATTGCAAAAATAGAAAGAAATAAAAATTAGAGATGCATGTGAACAAGTAATGAAAAGAAGGAAAGAAAATGATACAAAATGGATTTGAGGTTCCTAGGATGGCCAATCCCAAGGAAACTCAGAGACCTATGGAGGAGAACAAGATTTAGAAGCTGAACATGACACCAATCTTCATTATTTTCATCAATAGAATTATATTCGTGCAAGAAAATACAATGGAGCTGCAAAAATACAGGATCTCTCCACAATAACACTAATGAAAATCTCCCCCTAGAGGAAAATTCGACTTGGTACTTATACAAAATGATTAGGAATCATTCCCCATGAATGGAGGGAGATTTCCCCACCAAAATCCCTTGATTAGTGGATCTAGTCCCCAATACTAGGAATTTACATTAAATGGCAAGGAACACATTCCTATGATCCTCCACAATAACACTAATGAAAATCTCCCCCTAGAGGAAAATTCGACTTGGTACTTATACAAAATGATTAGGAATCATTCCCCATGAATGGAGGGAGATTTCCCCACCAAAATCCCTTGATTAGTGGATCTAGTCCCCAATACTAGGAATTTACATTAAATGGCAAGGAACACATTCCTAGATTTTCTCAATCATTCCGTAGAGGAAAATTCGACTTGGTACTTATAAAAAATGATTAAGAATCATTCCCCATGAATGGAGGAAGCTTTCCCCACCAAAATCCCTTGATTAGTGGATATGCTCCCTTAATTAGTGGAACACATTCCTAGATTTTCTCAATCATTGGAGTTCCACAATTTGTGCCATAATTCCATAATATATTGTTGAATTATTATTCATTATTGATCCTCCAGTAGTAGGGAACAAGTCCCTAAATTATCTCCTCCTCCAACTCTTCATAATATGCCCAATATTCTCATAATATTCCACAAAAAATAGATAATATTAGGCACAAATATTCAATTATTCACAGACCTTCCTAATGAATATATTAAAGTTAAAAATAAATTATCTAATGCAAAAAGAGACGTTTAATGTGCTAAAAGATGGTCATAGGCTTGAATTTATGTTTTAAATTAGAGCCATGGGCCTTAATTTATGTCTAATTTAGATGCCCATCAGGAGCCAATTACAATCATAATCAAAACAACCCTGACCAAAACATGAAAATGAAGAAATGGAAGATTGTTTTTGAATTATATGGCTCATAATTAGAGGCAAAAAAATTTGATGTTGTACAATGTTATAATGTATAGCATAAGGCTTATTTTTGTAAAATATTTTTGATGTAAATAAAGATATATTGATGTATAAATATTTTTGAATGGGTTCTTGCATACTTTTTTGTACTTAGGTTAGAAAAATATGAAATATACTAATTTCTTAGAAGTTTCAAGAGGATGAATGTCAATGAATATGTTTCCTTATCAATTTTATGTTTTACTAGTGTGTATGCATGAACCTTAATGTGTTCATATCAATTTTTTTTACAATAGATAGATTGGGTACTAGGGTATGGAGAGTGACGTGGGAGTGGGGAAGGGGCATAATATATTCCACCTTCACGTGGTTGGCCCTATTCAATATAGAATAATTTAGGATTTGGATAATATTGGAGAAAACCTCCCTCATTCCAAAATATGAACAACCAAGTCAATGTTGACTTCATTTCTACTCCATCAAATTGAGGAATGTTGGCTCCAAGATTAGACTACTCCAATAAATTATTCCTGAATCCAAGAGGAGCTCATTCAGATATTGATGTTCCTTAGTCTTGTATGATTTTTATTTATTCATAAAAATGTTTCTTAAAAGATTTTATTATTTTTCTTATTATTTATCTACCTTTAACACATTTTATGTGCATTGTAGGTATTCTTATTCCAGAAAGATTTCATCCATAGATGTAACATGGATGGAAAGAAAGTGGATGAATTTCACCTCTTGAGTAAACATTCCTTGTCAAGTGTGCACCCTACCTTTCTCATTTCAATTATGATCCGAGTTAGTTGTTAATGATTTTCTAGTTAGTTGTCAATTATTTGTAAGTTATTATAGTGTCTGTTGCGTGATAAGCCATGTAAATTGGATAGTTTGTTTCCTAAAAGAAATCTACCACCTATGGAAAATTTACCTTTGTACCCATAACCTTCCAACCTCTTTGCCTATAGCCTTATTCTGCATCCCATCTCTAGGTTGAGGAATTTATTAGAAAAACATTGTGAATTTCCTCAATGTTTGTTTCTTATTTCTTGTAGCCTTCATTTCCTAAATCTTGCAACTGATCTTTATGCCCATGTTGTCAATTTTTTCTTTCAACTCTTGTTTTTTTCCAAATCACCCTAATTCCCAAAAACTTCACCAAATTATTAAGCTTTGTAGCTTCTCTTATTGAATGCTTATAAGTGGGGTTATGGATTTTAATTTTAGTTTAATTTTAGGCTTGTTTATGTGGCTAGCAACTAAACCGATGGCCCAAGTCCAGAAGCTCCCATCTCAAACTCTAGCAAGACAACTCCTTTTCCAAGGATTAGTTAATGTGGAATACTTGATATAAACATGCCAATAGTTTGAGATAGATGTAGTGGTTTGATCTAAGACTAATTGAGGTGACTTTTGTCATGTAGGGTTCCTATTTGATTATAGCCTCCCTAAGTCATGTCAAGGTCAACATGGATACAATTATCATAGCACTTCAGGTATTCCTATATATTCCTATTTGATAAAGGCTTCCCTAAGGCATGTCAAGGTCATCATGGATGCAATTATCATATAAACTCAAGTATTCCTATATAATCCTACTTGATAATGTCTCCCCTGAGATTTTTGAGGCTCAATGTGGATGAAACTATCATAAATGAATGTTTAGGTATACATCCACAAATATTTATGTCATATTTGTATGCTTTGTTTTTATGGATCCAAAACATGTGGCACTTCACTGAAATTTAGTTTTGGAAGTTTTGACAAATGGAAATTAGTCTTAAACAATAATAAGTGTATAGAAAATGTTAGGTTGTATTATGCATTCATGATCAAGTAGATTTCACCTTATAGGGTATATTCAAGTCTTGTTGTATCCCAAAGGGAGGTATGGGGAAGGGAGGTATTATATTCTTGTAGTCTCTTTGTTTCTATTTTTCTAACTTGTTTTGAGTTCAAGAATAGCCAAAGGGTGAGTTAAACAAGGTGAGGAAAAGTCATTCATTCAAGGAAACACCCACGCCTGATTTCTATCAGGAAGTAGTACACCAAAAACTTGAGTTGAAGAAGGTGTGTGATTCATTTCTATGGCTTGGTCAAGGGGTTGATGGGGATTTGATTTCAGTTTACTAATATCACTTGTTTAACTAACTAATAACTTTTTTTGTTGCTTAAGTATTCATATATAACTTCATGGAACAAAGAGTTACATCATGGAACAAAGAAAGTTACAACCATCTAAAAATAGGATTAAAAAGAAATCTATGTCCTTAAAAACCCATAAATGTTAGCATATGAGCTTGTGCCTAAATAGGAAGGTAGTCATCAACTCCACTGAAAAAATTCTTGGCTTTAACAAGAAAATCCAAATGTTGCTTAAAAAGATGCAATTTCTCAAAGCTAATAGGGGATGCTTGCTCAATGAAAGTAGCATTACACTTGTATTTATTCAGAGATCCAATAGTGGACAACTAAATCATGTGCCATCAAAAATTGCAACTGTCCCTAATCATCCAAGTGTGAGATGACCTTTCCAAACAAGTGGGAAGTAAAACTATAGTTAAATTTGGCCTAATATCATTCCTAAAATGTCTTGACGGACATGCACCTCCAAAATACACGTTCAACATTTTCATTCGTACCAAAAAACATGCATGCATCATTTGTAACATTCACTATGTGAAGTCTAGTCTTGATAACCAAGCCTTGTTGGAGTTACCTGCACATCTTGTGCTTGAAAAAAATTGAGATTTCCAAATATATTGGCACCTCCAAAAGACATGCTCAACCATTTAATTCCTACTAGAATGTGTGTGTGGATCATTTGTTCATCAACTCTTTGAGCCTAGTCTAAAAAACCAATCCTTATTAGACCTATCCCAACACATTTTTCTTCAAAAAAGGTTAAGATTTCCAAATACACTTGAACCTACTTAGCCTTTGTGCTTCAATATCCATCCCCCCGTATTTTATTTAAGCATGGAAAAATTTTGAAGGTCATAAATATCCTTGCCACTACTCCACATCCAATTCCTCTAGATAGGATATAACCCATGGAGTTCCTTAATAAAAAGGACAACTTAGGAAGGAATTTTGAGCTTGGTTAAGATCATGCCAAGTATGCCATTGTTGGTGTTCATGTTTCTACAAAGAACTCCAATATAAAATTCGTTTTTTGGCCAATATTTTACCAACAATGATTGTTGGGAAGAGAAGAGACAAGAGTAATAAATGTGCCTTTCTATGATAATTTAATCAACAATTGTAACTTTCGTGACAATCTAAAGATCAAGATTACTCTATGATTGATATTTTCTTTCAAACTTGATAGTTATTCTCTTGTCTAACTAGTAATAGAGAGCTTCATATCAAAGGGAATGCCCAAATATTGTATGATCTCCCTAGGTTTTATAAATGTTGTTGTAGAAGAATAGGGTTGCAAAGTATGAAAATCAGACTTATTCTCCTTGAGGCTCACAAAAACAAAATCTCCACTAATCTTTGATAAAACGAGTCATACCACATGTTAAGTACCAAGTTTCATTCAATCTTATCACAAGCCTTTTCAAAATCAATTTTCAGAAAAAGAGAAATTTGGCTGGTCACCTGAGCCAATTCATTATAAGACCATATGTAGTTAATATTCCTTTAAGCATTGCAATTTACTCCTTTCTAATTATGATGGAAACCAACAACCTAGGATCTTAACCAATGCACTGGCTAGGATTTTGTAGGAGACATCAAGGAGAGTAGTGAAATACCTTTCAATATCTTTCAAAATGAACGTGATAAGCTCCCCCATATTATTACTTTTGATATTCTTCAAACCTTCCACATATCCTTTGCATTTCAAGTATGGTAATATTGCTCAATTAATGTGTAGCCATATTAGGACATGTTGAATTCGCCACAGGATCAACAGCTAAAATTCCTAGGACTATAGATGAGAAGCCATGTTATATGAGTTCGCATATAATAGGAAATGTTACTATCTAAAGAAAAATCATTTTAATTCTGAAGAATACTGATCAATGGAACACCAACCAAATCGAGTTGTGCTTTAGGCTTCCCCTCACCTAATAGTGCAATAGGTTTGCATTCATTTGTTTTTTTAGTCTACTTTATTTTGGTATTTTTTCCTCAAATTAATGACTTTGGTCATGTTAGTGTCAGTGTCTTCACACTGCCATCAGTGATCAAAATTCACTCTTTTGCATTCATATTAGGAGTCCCATTCTCAATGAGTTGCATTCCATTAGGTCATGGATCAACTGATGGTAGGCATATTTCAGTTTTTTCCCTCATGACACATATCTGCTGACCAATTTTCATATGTGATTCAGTCAATGGTTTAGGTCCAGGTTCATTTTCAGTCTATTTCATCAAATAGGTCTTAGGTCTTAGGGTTTCACTTTCATTAGGTATTAGGGCTTCACCATGTCAAATTTTCAGTAACCATTGACCAATAAGGGTCAGCAGACATATGAGGATGATAATAATCATTAGGAAAGCTTTAAATTTCATAGTTTGTAAATTTAATAAGTTTTTCACCTCAAAACCAGTTTGAGGTGAAAACAAAGCATTGGTTTTTATTTGTAAATTTCATGTAATTTCATCATTTCTCATATGTAATTAATAAGTCTCACGTTGCTCCTAGTCACCTGCTGATACTTCTAACTACACACCACTGCAAAAAGAAAAAGATAATCAAAGCATTAGTTCACCTATTTTAAGCAAATAGTCAAGCATCCAAAAAACAGAGTATTTGAGCAAGCCAAAAGACATTATAAAGTGGGTTTTGGAGAGTGAAAAATCAAAAGTGTTGAAGCCATATAAAGGTCATTTATTTCTCAATTAAATCCATTGTTAAAGTTGAAGTTCATGAGCAAAATCATGATTTTAAGGGGTTATTGAGCAAAAGGAGGAAATTGTTGTCTTCTTGGAGGAAACTGCTTGGCGCTATGCACAGGAGCTGCACTACGCACCTTGGCTTTTTCTACTTTGTTTTTTTGAATTGGCACTATGCACAGAAGCTACGCTACGCACCTGGGAAGTGCGCTACGCACTTGGGAAGTGCACTACGCACCTAGGAAGTGCGCTACACACCTTTCATTTGAGCTACAAATTGCTGCAAAATTCATCAAATCGCATCAAAACCCCAAATTTCTCCATTTGCAAGTAAGTAACATCACTTTTTCTTGCAGATAAGAATTGTTGCATAAGTTTTTGGGTTGTGTTGTCTCTCTAAATAGTAAACTCTAATTGTTGTTGTCCATATTCATTAAACCCTAATTGTTGTTGTCTATCAAATACACTCATTACTGCTATTGTCCCATATCATCTTTCATTTTTTCCCTACAACTCATCCTCACATACATAATTCCATCCCTAAAATTTTTCCTACAATACTCCCAAACCCTATACTCATATACCCCAAACCCTACAATACCACAAACCCTACCATTACTCCCAAACCCTACACCTTTCACTAATCTTACTTATTTCCTACATCCCTTCCCATTCTTATTCACCCTCACTTACTTTCCTATCCAAAATATTTTCATACTCATCTTAACTCCATTTACTAATCCTCCAGTCCTCATTTACCATAAAGACAAATAGCTGTACAACAATGGAGAGGGACAGTGAGTATGAAATAGAGGAAGAGACACATAGTGAAAGTTCCACAGAAAGAGACACTCAAGGCAGAAGGCCTCATAAGGTAGGAAAACATATCAGAGAGGAGCCCACCAATTTGAGGGAGCTGCAAGCCTGCCCATTTGCCCTTTCTTCTTTCAGACATCAATCATGTTTCAATTTTTGTGAAATGGTGGAAAGGGTAAAATCTCATCATGAATTAGCAAGGTTGTTTGTGACACATTTGGAGGACAAAAATGAGGTAAACCTTGCTGGAGTCACATTCACTTTGTCACCAGCTGTCATTTCAGAGGCTACAGGTATTCCAAATGTGGGTGAAAAGTGGAAAAAAGGTCAGTACATTGACATGGAGTACTATGAGCCTTACATTAAGGCTAAATATCATAACAAACTCAGCAGAGTATTCCCCTTTAAATTCTTGGAGGACGGGTTTCCTCCATTAATGAAGATCATCATCAAGTACTTTACTTGTGAAGGTAGGTTCTCCAGACTGTATGCCTACCACATTAGATTGCTGATGCATTTCACTAGGGTGAGAATGATGAATATTCCCTACTTCATATTCAGAAACATAGAGAAGATGGCATTCATTGTAAAGAAGAAATCATACCCCCAGTAGCTAACCAACATCTACCACTTATTTGTGATTAAAATCATTGTTTTGCATATGCTGAACCTACTTAACATGCCATGGGAGACCTTAATTTCTCATGAAATGTTCAAAAGCCCTCAAGTCTTTTCATCAGTGCCACATGAAGAAGGTGGAACTTCAGGACAGGAAAAGGTGCAAGATACTGAAACTGTTGGAGTGCCAGTGTTTGTGACATATGAGAGAGGTACTAGGAAGCTTTTTGTAGCTGCAACGCGAGTATTATCTCCACAAGGTGTGGAAGGGTCTCACCTTCATCTTCAAGCCAAAGGCAAATGCTATCTCCACCAAGAGTGGAAGGGGCTTTGCCTTCTTCTTCAACTAAACAGGTACAGGTTGGGTAGAAACACAAGGGAAAAGGTAAAGGCAAGAAAAATATGCATGAGAAGAATCTTAGTGATGGGAAAGAGAGAAATTTTGACCTTATTGATCATGAGGAGACACAAGGAGTTGATGTCATTGATTTGGAAACTCAAGGTACAAATATTACTAAAGACATGATCATTAAGGAATAAGAGGCTGAGATACGAGACTTGTCAGTCAATTTAGAGAGGGCTAAGTGGGTCATCAATTATCTAGAGCAAGAAAACAAACAATTGACCGAAAAGCAAGTCCTCATGGAGTTGCAAATGATCAAGAAGAACCAACAAAAGGCAAAGAAGGCAAAGGTCAAGATGACCTCCATTGAGCAAGAGATTGAGAATGACCAGGAAACTTGGCTTGAAAGGGTCAACATACACCTTGAAAATCTGCTTGAGAAGGCCAATAGAGACAAGAAGATGCTTCACCACATGGCCTATCACTATATGACTCGGAACAAAATATGCAATATAAGGATGAGGAACTTAAGGCAAGGTTGAGGAAGGCCTTAAGGAGAAAAAAGGAGCATGACAAGATAAAAGCTTGGCTAAGGCCTCACTAGCCCATCAAATAAATTAATGAGAGTGCCTTGTGCCAAATCTGGACAAGTTTTGGTGAGTTTTGTCATTTTGAAATTTTCCAACAAAGAAAATTGCATTAGGTGGCGCTACGATTTTGATTGGAGGACTTTTTGGAGAAATGGTTTGCATATTTGGATTCAGCATGATGAGAACATTAATCCCTGAAAGTTTCAGAAATTTTGGAGCAAATATTGGTCACCTAAAGGTCAAAAAACCATAAAAAAATGGCATTCATGCCTCTTTTGGGACACACAGGAAGCAGCCTTGGGAGATTCCACTTTTGAGGGGGAAAATCACCTCCAAATGAAAAACTTCAAGATGTTCCAGAAACTAGATAGGAATATCTTTCCAATGAGCTATCTTGGGCTCAATTTTTCTTAAGGGGAAGGCTTCCAAAATCAGCTAAGAAGTGGCACTACATACAGGACAGGCGGCGCTACGCATAAAACCAGTCTGCTAAAAAAATTCCAACTTTCACCTAGTTTTTCTACAAGTTTACTTTTTCTCTCATCTTGGATGTGTAAATGATGCTATGCTATGTAAATTTAATTGTAAAATGACCTTAACTGGTATATTGATCATTTTGAGGTGGTTTGGGGGTGAATGAATCAGTTTCCATGGTTTTAGAGGCAAGTTGTTCCACTGCCTATATTCCTATTCCTAGTTTAGATATGGTTTAAATAGTGCCTTATCTCTTGGATTCGACCCCTGATGGCTAGAATACGTGGTTTTCATGCCTATATTATGTATTTTCTTCCTCATTTATAAAGGTTGGACTCTTGTGGATGCTTTGAGCTACATTGTACATGTTTACAACAGTTTGGCAAGGAAATAAACCAGGATTTGCAGCTATTTTTGTGGGATTCTTGTGGTAATGTGTTTTTTCATTGTTTCTTCTTTTGTTATCAGTTTTTCTCATGTGTTATGTGTGCCACAATCTTATTCATTCTTTTAACTAAATGAAATCAAGATAGATAGGTAGAATACATTAGTTACAATGCTCTGCCTTGGGAATCCATTTAGTTTTTGATGTTTTCTACAATTTGAAGAGGACTCATGAGATTTTCATGCCCTCCTCAACTCCTCACCAGTATTAGACCTGCCATCTCATTCAATTTCAAGTGCCAAAACACCTACCTATCTCGCCCCACAGAACACCCTGCATCTTGACTTCATTTCCCGAACCCAAAGCTACCTGCTCCATTTGATTCAACAACAAAACCTTCAAAATCAACCAAAAACCATAAAGCTACTATACCTAGCCTAAAATCCATATTTTTAATCATCTCGATTGAGATTGACAAGGATAGAGCCATCTCCCAACCTGGTAGGGCTAGCTACCAAGTTAAACTTGGTTTGTGGTTATCCTAGGATTGCCTCCCTTCAACCTGAGGTCAATCTAGGCTCTAACAGGTCAAAAGGTAGCATGGGGGCATTTGATTTGTTTAGCGGGATATTCCATGTTGTGTCCCCTTGCATCTTCACGAAAAGGGGATGTGGGAAAACAATCCCCTTTGGAGTACCCATGTCTTGGGAGGATGGGGAACATGTACCCATGTAACATTGAATGACTACCTCTCTAGTGCTTCCAATTGGGCATTGAAACTTCTGGTATCATTTTGAAAAGGAATTCTTGACTTGAGCTAGTGAATATGGGGCTTATTAAATCTTCTCGAATCCAACCAGGACAGTGTTGTGACGCCATAGATCCCTCCAAATGTGAATACCCTCTTTAAAATATTCTTACTGAAAAAATTGGGGGTAGACCTACCTAGGATGTTGATGTTAGGAAGGTCCATAAAATATAGCCACATAATACCATCCATTTTAGCTTAGGGGAAATTACCTATAATGCTTACAAACTCATCTTGATAATGTTGGAAACAAGACATCTAGTGGGAAGAGCCCTTTAAATCACATTACCAAGCCTAAAGAAACATTATTTCCATACACATGGTTCGTTTCCAAATGACGCCTTAATAAAATCTACCATGGCGATCTCATTAAAACACATAAATTAAAAACAACAGAGAACATATGTTATTTTCTCATTAAAGAAAAGGGAGGGTCTCATCAATCTCATCCTCAACTCACTGAAGGCTCCAACGCTCAACACCCCTTTGTGGACCACATTTCATAATATTTCAGACTTGATCCACCTATCAAATAATGATCAAACAACTTGTAGGACACATTTCATCAAATTTTCATACTGTACCCACACCAACAATAAGCCCAAACCAAACAAAATATTGAATCTGAAATACAATCACTGAAGCAATTGAATCATTGTAACATTAAAAAACCAATCTTTGAATTGTATCTCAACCAACTATTGCAATAGATCAAAATAATCCATAAAAGATATAAAGCATCTAGATCAATACATCATTCACAAACAACAATGAATACAACATAACTCATCAGCTATCATTATCAAGTAGCATTGCAAACCTTGATTTGATATAACTCAGAATATATACATGATTGTTGTTAGGAAGACTAATGTATATAACCGCTTATCATGTGCAACACCCATGTATATATCTCAACACACTAAAAGATATATCTTAGAATATATACACAACTCAACAAAGAGAGATCCACATATTTACATGAAAATTCAGAAGTAAACCAATGTACAAATATTAAATTACTGAAGCATACCTTCGTTGCAACCACAACTCACATTCTGCAACCTTCACTGTCAAAATTTTATATTACTGAGAACACATTCAGATCATAACATTACCATAATCACATATCTGTCATTATTATCTACTTAGACATTTACAACAAGTACATTAGTCAACCATATTTCAATATATCTTTAGATATTTTAGATATGAGTCATCTCCTCGCTCCCTGGTGCACATCTGTCCTAGAGAACATCACACATAAACAATCAATTACTTGCACACTTAACACCTTGATCTCCATCCCATTATATATCTTTTTCCTTAGCCAATACCTTAGGTAAATCCCTTAGTAATGTTGTTGGTATTTGTCGACGAGATCAAATAAACTTTGTCGCTGCAATTACTATGGGCCAATACCATGATAATAACCCCTAGTATCCAAATTCCCATGGTTCAGATTCTATACGTGACCTTTACTCTCAAGACCTACATATGTATGCAACCCTTCTTCACAGGAGCCACATATACATTCTGAAACTTAACTTTTGTCATACGTCAGTAACTGATTTTCATTGTCCTATCCAAATCATCTGTAGCATTTGTAACAATTTGAATTATCACTAATGTTGACATCAAGTACATATTTATCAAGAAGTTTTCCATCAAGGACAACACATTACCCATAATGCCAATAATCTCCCCCTTTGGACTTGATTGCAACCACTCTTGGGGTTTGGACAGTACCTACAAACACATGAAAATAATAAGTCTTTTCTCCAAACACTCTCTCCAAACACCAAGCTTCTCTCCCCCTTTGACATCAAAGGCAAACGGTTGAACCAGACTGAATAAAGTACTTCCTTTTAGTGTTGATCATTGTAGGTCTGATTTGCTGAATATGAATCATGAAATCTTCATATTGACCATACTCTCCTTGATCATATGTTGAACCTTCTAAATATATTCAATAGAGTACAAGAATTTATGACTCATGATTACATCATACACCCAACATATTGTGGTTACATATTTGACCCAAATTTTACATCAATGACCCAACATAATATGATTATATACATAACATGACTTGATCCCAATAGCCCATACATGACTGAATTTTACAAATGATTTACAACATGGGTCTTTTGATGACATTTACATTAAGAGACATATATGACACTTATAATTAAAACCATGGACCTCAATAATGAGGTAGCAACACCATGATCCTCATCAGTAACCACCATGCACCATATAGGAATCTATAACATACTCATCTAATAAGAGTAACATAAACGTCATAATGACAACAACATGAAGATCCTCATCATCAAGAAGTAATATAAGATAAGTCAGTGTAGCATCAAAGTCTCCAATATCACCAACATGTGACCAAATCACCAAGAAACTATGACAAAAGCATAAGATAGTGCCATAAATATTTTTCAGCGACTCATCCCCTTGACCTCATGTCATCAAGGTTAGTGCACACTCTCCACATATAGTAAGAACCATAATCCTCAAGAAACAATATCAAACACCATAGGCAGAATGTACATGCATCAATAACATATGTGCAAATAAAAATAACCTCCAACATCACAAATCATAGAACTAATTCGCAACATCATCAACATCTCCAGATAACATAACATTTATCAATATCAAGAAGAAGACACCATTACTAGCTTATCCAAATTTAATTTAAGAAACTTATAGGCATCATCCATGCATCATTGATAACTCATGACAACAACATATGTATCTTTAGTGGTAATAGCAATAACAACCATACATCAACAATGATATGTACTCATCATAAACATCATCATGCAAACATGAAACCATAATGACAATAATAAACTATTAGAAGCATAACATATGCTTCCCTTGAACTTGCTCCAACTTTTCACCATCAACTTTGATCACATTAAATCAGCAAATTCACTAAAGAACCATTTCGAAAACAATAATATAACATTATCTCATAACCTTATCATGAATAAATCAACATTTCTATGCAACATAAGGGTTATATTAACAATCTGTAACAAGTCAATATCAAAAATAGAAAGCCAATAATAACTTATGGAACAATATGAGAAGGTCCTCCTGAATCTGTTCCATTCCTTTTTCATTACTGAGAGGCATACACGATTGTCTAGCTCAAAAACCACATATACACATGACTATCTTTCATACAACCCACATACAGAAAGTAAAATAATGATTCTTTATAGGCACAAATCCCCCTGAACCTATCCTGTATGTTCCTATTCGTTGTTACTTTATCAAATCCAATGCTAATAATATACACATCACCAAACGAATATCAAAACAACATAGGGAATCATCATCAAGATACACATGCATAGCTCCCCTCGAGATCATACACTACGGATCTCATGGACATGATATTCATCACATGTTCCTTATGAGGTTATGTTCCTCACATTTACTTCTGTGGTCACTATTAGAAGTATTTTTTTTTAAGAGAAATGGATTGCAATAGGGACAATCTTCCCTACGTCTCTAACTGGTATTCTTTCTTCTTCTAAATCTTCTTGAAATTTCTAATCATGTGCTCGAACTTGTGAAACTTATCCCACCTTTTGCTTTCATTCCATATTCTTGACCTATAATTAGTGACCTTATAACCAAATGAGTTACAATAAGAGCAAGATCCATGAAACCATCCTTTATGCTTAGGGATTGGTCTTGACTTTGATATGGGAGATTTCCTTTCAGATGTGTGACTTGTTTCAGTTTTATTTTGAAAAACATTATGATGGTTCTTGTTATTACATTGTGAATCTGAAGCCATGTGATTATATCTAATGCTTTTTTTATTAGAGGAGAGCGTTGTTAATTGATAATTTTCTCTAATGATTCAAACGCCTTTACCCATTTGTTGATTCTAATTTTTCACAATGCTTTTCCTTTTCTTGAAGTTGTTTTTCTAGGACATATGTTCTTATATTGGTTCACTACAAGGAAAATACCTTCTAGTGGAGGTTATAACAAAGGTTTTTAGTGTTATAAAATTGGAAAAAATTGTCAAAAAAACATCCTCTAAAACATCCATTTTGGATAGCGGAGGTTATAACAAATTTTCATTACAAATGAAAAATTATGGGTGGTTGGAGGTTCTAGAGGATGTTTCTTTTTTGGTGTTCTTAATCGAAAAAGTAGCCACGGTGCGCTACATACATAAACACACCGGGCCGCATACATAACTAAAAGCACTGAGGCATTAAATGCAAATAATATTGGTGAGTAATATATACTGCACTAGCACTAAGAGATACAAAATCCTTGGGGCGTTCTTCTACGGAATGACACTAGGGCACATAAAAAATAATTGTTGTCACAATGCTTTTATTCAACTTGTAGCGTCAATGCATATCATTAGTACAAAGGCCTTAGTGCGTTAGTTATACAAAATGACCGGTGTTGTTAGTTTCCTTAAAGCATCGAAATGGAAATAATATTTGTAGGACCAGGAAGTTATTTATATGAAAGAACATGTGCGTTAAGAATTATAATGCACCAAGGCGTTAATCTCGAACAAGAACAGTGCTTGAAGCTATAAATGCATTAGTGCTCTCGTTTTCTTAAAAGACATCGAGCATGCAGAAAGATGTCATGACGGTGCTTTTATAGAACACAATGCACCATTTATTTTATATGTTATAGATGCACCTATTTTTTGAATGACATTTTCTCTTTTTTGGAAAGATCGACCCGTGACAATGAAATTATTTTAATTTTTTAAATTCGTTATGCATCAAAAAATAGACATATATCTTATAACGATATTCATATAAATTAGGATTTGATTAGTGCATTTGTATATGATGTTTGGATATTTTGTTATATGTTATACCACCTTGTATTATGTAAAATGGCCCTATTTTTCATCTCTGGTATAGAGGAGGAGGGACAAAATCTTAATTGACTAGAGGGAAATTAAAAGGGAGAGCCAAAATTCAGAGGTTGAAATAAAAATGGAGAGTCCAAAAGGGAGAGTTGAAAAGCAGAGCCGAAATATCAAAAGCCAATTTTCGAAACGATTGATATCAGAGATGGCTAGGAATATCAGGACCTGATATCGAAAGGGTTGGAATAGGCGGCATATCATAAGTTCAAAATAAATGCCATTCCTTGAGAAGTTCTGAGGTTGGAGAGAAGGGGAAATACAAAGGAAATCATCGCAAAAGCAAGGACCCCAATGACCCTTTCTCCCTCCTCCAAGAAGATACATGGAAACAGATGATTGACCCCGAGAAGATGATGAGGCAGATGATGTCAACATTTTGTGGCCATATGGTGGACACGTGGTAGTGAGTTTCATCATTTTGGATGGCCTAATGGGGCAAATCCGTGTGACACGTGTCACTACTAAGGGGTGCCATGAGGAAATGATGATGTCTGTATGACATCATCTCAGAGGTTAACATATAGAAGGTTAGAAATATCAGAACTCATTTCAAAAATCCTTTTGAAAAAGCTCCAATGAGAGGGGCTCCGATGTTGAGTGGACCTAGGTCATGAGGACCCAAAAGAGCCAAAGGCGTAGAGAGGGAATATAATTTGAGTGCTATAAAGAATATCATAGCAAGTCGACATCATAACTTTGTTATAATTGTATTTCGAAAAGGTTACAACATTAAGGTGTTTCGATGTGTTGGTGGTGCATGGTTGTGGAAGCCCAAAAAACCAAGGGCAGAAGAGAAAATACAAAGGAATATAGGCCCTCAATAGGGGCCTGAAGGTCTTAGCACCTAAATCCCAATTCGTCAATAACAACATCCAGTCCCATGGAGGAGAAATAAGAAGAGGGGCTAAGAAACAAGGAGGTAAAAGCCAATCGAGACTTCATAATTTGAAATGTTATTTTAATAAAGTTATGATACACAGGGCTCTGAGATCTCCAATGTCATTTTATATAAAATCCTATGGTCACAACGTATGGTACTATGGTAGATAACCAAAAAATGGTCTAAGCAAGAAGGAGTTGGGGGCATTGAAATCTTATGAATTTGTAACAATTCTTTTAAAACACTAATCATATATTGATCTCTAAAACTATGATACAAAGAGTATGGAGGATGATTGGGTAGTCAACTATTGGTTTTGTTCAGTCATCAGTCAGTGTAGAGCACCTCCAATGCCACCACACCAAATCACAGCTTGCTCCAGAAAGAGGGAATTTAAGCAGTAAGAAGGAGAAAGTGAAAAGAGAAGTGGGAGATAGCCTTAGTAGGAATATCATGATAGAGGCATGGCTAGATCATCAGCCCACCACTAATCTAGATAATGGAGCTTGAGTCCACCTTAGGAGATCAGAGGAATCGACATGGGAGATATTTGGTTGTGTCAATTATGACACCTCATGCTTTTCATGTTTTGTTAATTCCACATTTTCAAGAAATGAATCATGTATGTTAGGTAATCATTAGGACAACTATGCCATTAACATGCTTAGAGATTTGGTAGTTCAGAGAGTTGTAGAATTCTGAGATATTTTGTAATTGTTGTTTGAGCCCTCTCTCCCTATAAAGGGGAAGAGGAACTTAGTAGTAAAGGTTCCCAAATTATATTTTTAGAGGTTCCAAATTTTGTGTTTAAGGGTTTTGAATTCTAGTTTTAGAAGAGGTTCCAAGTTTGGTTCTATTTTACTATTTCGGGGATTGTATTTGTTTTGTAGAAAATTTCTGGTGATTCCAAGCATTAGGATATGTAGTATGTGTTCTATCTTTGTATGTCATTTCATATGTGTATTTTCTTCTCCATAAATTATGTAATTGTAGTTGTTGGATTCACTCTTAAGTCACAGATTTACTTACGTTATGTAATAACTGATGGTACCTGCAAGATTGTATATTTATCTAAGTTATGTAATAACAGATGGTACTTGTGATATTGTAGATTTACATGTGTTATGATATAGCACACAATACCTGTGAGACATTGAGTTGAAATCCTTAAAATGAGATCCATAATTTCTGCACTTCATTCCTTTTACCTTGTCATGATTCTAATAGGATTTGTCGCATAGGATTCTGTGTTTATACATCCCTCTACACCAAGTACCTCTCTTATAGTTCTCCTTACTATCTCCACTGCAACAACAAACTTCAGTTGCATTCTATGTATGTCGGCCATCAAATCTGAACATTTATTCTTGGGAATGATATGTTGTTTATCTGCATACTGAATCTTCCTTTGAGAAAGGCAATTGAACCAAAATCTAAACCTTTTCACATTTATATCTTGAGCTACATTGCGTTATCTTCATGAGAGACTAATATTTCCTAGGCACTCACCTCTTCTCAACTCGTGGGTTTTCTCTAGGGCTACAACATCTTCTAGTGTCGTTTTCGGGGAACAAATCCAAATCTTTTCCCTGGTTACAACATTTTTACATTCCTTCTATCAAGTGAGCGAAGAAAGTGTGGTTTGAAGGTCTCTCACCTTGGCGGATCCACTGTTTAAATATTTTTTTTGATCATCCTAGATTTCAAAAGGCATCATACTCGCTCTAACACTTCTCAACAGAAAAATCATTTTGTATTCAACCCTGAAAGATTCATATCTAGAAGAGTTTGGAGAGAGAGGACCCCTATTACTCTAGATCCTATAATTTCATTTCATGAAGTGTCAAATTCAAGCTCTCGGAAGGTTGAGATAAACTACTATGAGTCCTTTCAAAGCCTTGGAATATTCAAAAGAACGTAGCCAATTGTTTAGCTCGTTT
The DNA here is from genome assembly GCA_000404065.3 of Pinus taeda. NCBI lineage: Eukaryota > Viridiplantae > Streptophyta > Pinopsida > Pinales > Pinaceae > Pinus > Pinus taeda. Next base: position 34,383 of record APFE031575156.1, on the reverse strand, counting down.
TCTTCTAAAGTTAAATTTGAAGAAGCTTCTGTCAGTTCACCTCCTCTCACATTCCCTACCTTCCCAAAATCTAAAGAAGTAAAAAATTTTCTCATAAATAGTCTGACTTAAAGAATTGCTAGCACTCTATCGCAACTCCATATAGCCATAATCCATACAACTCCTCAACCAAGCCCCGTGGTAAATCTTCAACCATCTCCAATGTAGAACATGGTTGTCCCTTCTTTTATACTTAATAAATATGCTCCACTCAAATTTCCACAACCTCTGAATGGGATGCAACAATATTACCTTAAATCCATGACAAGGTTCACTGGAGAGGATGATATTTCAGCCCAAAACCACATAGATATTTTTTGTCTGTTTGTTGAGAATTCGAATGTGGAACATTTGGATGTAGTCCCAAGACTCTTTGGTCAATATCTAGATGGGGAGGCCAAGAAATGGTTCAATATTATACCAAAGCCTTCAACTAATACATGGGACAAGATGGAGAACTCTTTCATGAAGAAATGGGGGGAGAAAAGGGACCATGGATATATTCTTACATAATTTAACGCTGTGAAGAAAAAACCTAATGAAGATGTTTTAGAATTCATAAAGAGGTTTAATAAGTTATATAATAGTCTTCCTGTTGAAATTAATCCTTCACAAGCTACTGCTAAAGTGGTTTTTGCTGGAGGCTTTGAACGAGAGTTCATGTTCACCCTCAAAGAAAGAAAGTCTCGTACTCTATGTTAGGGTCATATGTTAGGATCTTGATCATGTTAGTTGTTGTCTTAGTGGGTCTTAACCTAGGTTCAGATTTAATTGTGCCAAACAAAACCCTACACCACTAGCCCTTTCAGCATCAACCCACGTAGCGCAGGCTGAAGTCTCACCTGAAACAGTATGGGGGGATGCGGGAACCAAGTTTCTGGATCCAGATATGAATGTGATGTCTTCTATTGCCCTAGATCTGGATTTTCACAAATCTATAAGCCCATAAGGCTCGATATGGTAACTTCCTTTAAACGACCTTAAGACCTTCGAAAAGGTCTATGATAGGTATTTGCAAACCCGTAAAAGATGAATCATCTACTTACATGCAACATTATACAACCCTAAATCTGTGTTCGCACAGATCTACTTAAGTATTCAATAAACATAACAAAATTTATTATAATCTTCATGTAAGTACCTAACATGCCTTGTGTACATCTAATAAGACTTATCTAATAGAGTCGCACATCAATATATCATTATTTCATAAAGACATTATTCCATTATAGCATATGTCACAAACACAAATAACAGAAGTAAACAAATAAAAACTTGAATTTCTTCAACAGTCTTCTTTATTGATCTCCAATATGAGGTTACAGACTCAAAACTACCCTATGCACTCATCTGGAGGGGTCTGTGCACTTAGTTGTGGACTCTACTCTAGGCCTCTGTGCACTCAGTGGCAGAGCCTTTTCCCTTCTATGTACTCGTTGTTTACTCACCCTTTTCCTAATATGTAGACATAAGAATCTCTCTCGATCTGTTATCTCCCTTAGACTCTCTAAAACACACCTATATATATCTTTTTACATACAATCACATGGTCAGCGGACCATGGGTGGATCTCAAAACTTATTCGAATTTACATAACCAAGGGGCTAAAATCATGCAGAAGCATTCACCCAAGAGAAAATCATTGTAATTAAGTAGACATAGGGGTGTCATGTATTTTAGGAAGTTGGATTCCCAAGTGATAAATTGATGTAATTTAGGCTTTTAAGTGCATAGAATAGGAGCAAATAGGATAGTGTGAGGTATCTTGTAAATTCTCTCGAATAAGGAGGACATGAGTGGGAGTAATGACAAAAGAGTTCAAAATCAAATATAACTCTTAAACAGTTCCATGATTCGAGGAACTAAGGAGAGCTTTTGGGAATTAATTAAAACTATAAATGGACATAGTGGACAGAGGATTTAGGAGTCGGTTCAGTCGATATAGAAGTTGAACTAGGATCAGTTTAATAGAACTGTCTGGCATATATGTAAGCCTACGAGCATAGTGAAAAGGAGAGGCTACAAATAGTTGAGAATCAGACCTATGAGAGACAAAGAAGTCTCAATTGTAATCATTTGTTTATACTTATTTATACAGGGAATCGTTCTTGACTGTGTAAGTGTGTGAAATAAGTATTTATGAATGCATTACATGTGAATTCATAGGTTCTGTATAGGGTTGCAGGCAGAATTCTAAAGGATACGCAGAGGCGTAAAATGATTTAGAGGAATCGTAAATGGGTTGTTGAATCCAGTCGAAGGTCAGAGTGAAGATCTAGAGAGAAGGAGTGAAGTTAAGCTTAGTGAAGTTGAGCAGTAGAGGCGGAAAGCGAAACCTTGAAGAAAACCCCAAGTCACAGAGAACACTGAGGAAACAACGTAAATTCCAAGTAAAAGGACTGAGCAGAGAAGTGAAGAGGAATGCACAGGAGCCGTTTTATCACATGGATCAATGGTTCAGACGATTCCGTGAGGAGAAAGGTGAAATATCGCATTGGCGGAGGTGATTATACAGTTTAAGTCTCGTAAGTGTAAAACCTAGTTTACACTAAAAGTGAGCGAAAAACACAGTCGGAATGGAAATCCAGACTTGAAATCCTATAAAGAGCAGTTTATATCCATATCGGGTTCATGAGGCATATCGGGTCGTCGGTTTCAACAGGAAGAGGTCAGACAGTGTAGATGCTGATTTGCCGATAGTGATAAAGCCGATCAGCGTGATTGATTATCGGAGTTTGAAGGATTGACGCAGCTGAAGGTTAACATAGAAGGCGGACCTGACGACATATATAGTGGCAAATCTATAATATTTGAGATCTGCTATATGTTATTTGGAGCAGATTTCCTATGTATTCCATGTATTTGCGTAAAGTGTGGGGCCGAGTCTTTTAAGACTAAAACATATATATTACATTCCAATAATCGCATATCAGAAGGGAAGGGGCGGTGAGGACCCATGGAGAAAGTGCCAATAGCTAATTGTGATTGACGTACAACCTCGGAATCTGTGCCGAAGTCGTACGGAAGGTGGAAAAAAGGTATGGTTGTGGGCATTTTCCTTTGTAAAAGGACAAAAACACTAAATCGTTTACTTTGAATGTCCGCATCTTGATATGGCGATCGTGCCAGGTTTTCTCACGTTGTTTATGTACCTACTGATGGAATCCTGCTAGAAATTGTTCTTCCTTGAGTTCTTTTAATTGTGCGAGTCTCTCTTCCAAGGCTTCGCGGTCGGACATTCCTGTAACTGCTGCTATCCGTAAATTGGGTACGATGTATTCCATTAGCATGACTGCCTCCGTGCCATAGACTAACCTGAAAGGTGTTTGACCCATCAAATTCTTACACATGGTTTTGTATGCCCATAACACGATAGGTATGCGTAGGTCTCAGTTGTTTTGATGTGCGTTGCATACCTTGGTTAGCACAGTTTCCAGAAATTTGTTGAATTCTTCTACTATCCCATTAGCTTGCGGATGGTACGGTGTACTTTGCTGATGATACACCTGGAATTCCTCGGTGAGTGCGCTAATGGTCTCATTCAGGAAGTGCGTCCCGCGATCACTCATTAAAATTTTCGGGCAACCAAACCATTTGTAGAATTGAGGCTTCTGTGATCCATCATAGTTATAAGAAGAATTTCGGCGTAAATCACATAAAGAAAGACCTTTGCCGACACGTTTCGAACCAACTAGTGTGTTTCATCATCAGGACAAGTTGAAGAGATAGATCTAGACTCGCGCGTTAAATAGTACGAGCAGAGATTCCGACAGCTAAAACCGATTAATGCCTAATTTTGACCCAACGACCCTGATAAGTTATTAATATTCTTATTGTTATAATTATTCCCAATATTTACTATTTTATTCGTGGAAATAAGTTAAACTAGGTGAAAAAATAAAATAAAATAATAGTTTATTTATTTAAATTCTTAAAAATAACAATCTTAATACTTAATATTAATTATTATATTTATGGAACTAAGATCAATTAGGTAAATAAGTACCATATGGTTAGTTTAAAAATTAGATTATTACATTATATATTAATTATATATATAACTATATTCAATGAAAGAAATAGTTAATATAAATAAACGGAGAAAAAGAGTTAATATATAAGAATAATAAAATTTAATATATCATAATGTATAATAATAATATATAATATTAAACAATAATAATATAGTAATAAAAATAAATAATAATAACCAATTTATATTAATAATATATATACTATATAAGTTAATATCTACTATATACGTTAATATCTACTAATAATAATATAAACTAGTATACCTAATATAACCTTTTTTACCTAATATTCCTTAATATTTATTATGATATTTAAGGTACCAAGATAAATTAAGTAAATAAATATCATACTTACTTGGGTCAAAATTAGACGTTAATCGGTTTTAGCTGTTGGAATCTCTGCTCGTACTATTTAACGCGCTAGTCCAGATCTGTCTCTTCAACTTGTCCTGGTGATGAACCACACTATTTGGTTCGAAACGTGTCGGCGCAGGTCTTTCTTTATGTAATTTACGCTGAAATTCTGCTTATAACAACCAAACCATGTCAACACATTATCGAACAAAAATTTCGTAGTTGTTGCAGCCATACAATCCTTAACCAAATGTGCTTCTGCCCATCGAGTCAGGTATTCTATCGCGGTGATGATGTAGCGTGCACCCATCTTCCCCTGAGGTTAGATTGGTCCTACAAAATCAATTGCCCATTTTTCGAATGGCTGCAACGTCATCTGTGGATTGAGTGGCATCTCATCCCTTCGTGATGGTTTCCCAGTGCTTTGACATACGTCACAGGCCCGATAGTGTGCTTTCGAATCTTCATGTAGAGTTGGCCACCATAGCCCAGAGTGAATAATCTTTTGTATTGTTGCGCGTCCTGCATAGTGTCCTCCTTTAGCCCCCCCATGTGCTTCCACGAGGATCTATCCTCGTTCAAATTCAGGTACATATCTTTGCAATATCTCATTGTTTCCCATTTTGTAGAGGTGCCCTGCAATGACAGAAAAGTCCACCGTGTGCACCACCAATTCCTTCTTCTACTGAACTGAATATTCCTTTGGCACAGTCCATGTGGTTAAAAAATGAATTATATCTTCGAAGTGGCTGTCTGCGATGCACACCGTAAAGAGTTGTGCATTAGGTAGTCCTTCTCCCAAATTTGTGGGCTCCTCGCCTGTCTCAATTCATGATAGGTGATCTGGTCTTGCATTTAGGTGTTCCAACTTTACGATGACCTCAAAGTCATATTCTTTAAACAGTAGCAGCCATCGGCATATGCGCCCCCCCAACACAGGCTTGTTCACCAGGTATTTCAATGCGGAATGATCGGTATACATCTTGAAGTGCCCGCCAAGTAAATAGTGTCAGTGTTTCTAGAGCATGTATACCATTGCCAACCCCTCGCACTTAGTAGTAGAGTAGTTCTTTTTCAGCTTTGGACAGCGCTGACTCGCAAACGCGATTGGGTGATCCACACCTTCTGCGCCTTCCTGCGTAAGTACAACTCCTAGTGCGATACACGATGCATCAACTTGTACATGAAATTCTACGTCCCATTTAGGGAAGAACAAGATGGGAGCGAATGCCATTTTCTCCTTGAGAACATCCAAACTTTTCTCACAATCATCATTCCAACAATATGTAGCTCCCTTTTTCAATAGTTTCTCATTGGTGCTATTATTTGTGCATAGCTTTTGATAAACTTCCTATAGTAACCAGTGTGCCCCAACGTAGTGCATAGTTGTTTGACACTTCGTGGTGCTTCCAAATTGAGAATAACAACAATCTTCACAGGATCCACCATGAGACCTTGTTTGCAAACCACATGGCTGAGCAAGTTTCCAAAGGGGATGAGGAAGGTGCACTTTTTCATATTCAGTGCAATCTGGTGTCGTCGACAAGTATCCAACATCAAACGTAAGCTTGCTATATGGTGTTTAACTAACTCGAATACAGTCAAATCATCTAGATAGACCTCCAAGAACTTGTGGATGTATTCCTTGAATGCGGCCACCACTACGTGTGAAAATATCGTTGGCACGTTCTTTAGTCCAAAGGGCATGATGGTGTATTAAAAACAACCCCATTTGGTTGTGAAGGTTGTCTTACTCCTATCTTCTGGTGTGATCTTGATCTGATGGTACCCTGAGAAGCCATCCGTGAATGAGTAAGCTTCCTGACCCCCAACATTCTCTAATAGTTCATCTGTAAACGGTGTCGGGAATGGATCGTGAACACAGGCTTCGTTGGGCTTCCTGAGGTCCATGCATATTCTAATTTTGCCCTTCTGTTTTTTCTCCTGTACTACCATAGGACTCACCCAGTCAAATTCTTCCACTGGTTCAATAATTCCAGCTGCAAGCATTTTGTCTAGTTCTTCGTGGACCTTCTCTTTATGCTTTGGATTCAAACGGTAAGGTCATTGCTTAACAGGATTCACATCCGGATTCAGAGTGATCTTCATCATCCCTAAGTCGTAAATGATCCCCTTTAAGTCCATGATTTTGGTTGGGAACAAAACTTGATATTCGCGGAGTAACTTGACGACCTTATCTACTGTAACATTGTCCCAATAGTCCCCAAGCGTCTCGTACTTCAGCTCCACATTTGTACCAATGTTTACCTGCTTTGTTTTTAGTGGCACAGTGATGTCAGGATCCTCAATTGATGGTCCTCTAACTTCGCGACTCCCTTCAGTTTCTAGAATACTAATATTCCGGAGGTCATCATCATCCTCCTCTACTTGCATGTTATAACATTCTAGGGCACTGCTTCACTAGGTTGTCCATGCTGGTTGAACGACTTGCCATGGTTCCTATGGTATTCTGAATATGGTGGATTTTACGGCTTGTAGCGCATCGTCAACAGTATCTGACCATCGGTCTTCAAATGAGAATGTTAACAAAAATCATTCGCACAAGACATCCCATTCACCCGTACCATCTCAAAGTTCCATCTCAGTATACCATTTCATGGGTATGACATCTAGGGTATGGTAGAATAAGTGTACCCATTCAGGTTGAGGTTCTTCTCCATAGATCTTGGTCCATTTTGCGAGGCACGTGCACGGGTAATCTCGTCCATCGTATTTATCTTCTATCCGTAGTTGTGGTTTCCCAAATCGTAGGCGCATCATCCTTCTACATCCACATCAGTTTTGAAAATTTCCTTGATGTGTTCCCCACCAACGCGTAGGTGTCGTGCGTAGTGCCCACTTCAACACATCGAATCGTTTTTGTTCCGGTACTATGCTTTCAAACCTGTCCAGGAATTCGTCCACCCCTGTCAATCCATCGTATGTTGGTAGATCTTGGGCTTGGGTTGTTACGGAACATAGTGATCTAATCATCATGTTGCAATTCAGTGTTGTCACTTCATTCAACCGATTGTGCCAGCGTTCGTCTTCTTCGTCTGAATCCGTGATGCAAGAACTTGCGCGCTCCCACGAGATCCTTCCATCTGCAGTCGGATTTGTCAGGCCAGGCAGTAACTCTCCAAAGGCAGTAAAACTTATTCGTCTATTATTCCATAGGTAGGTTATTTTTATATACAATAGGAGTGATTGTTCAGTTCATCTCCCGAAGATTTTTCACGTTCCTAATTTATTTATTTACAAAAATTCCCGCAATCATGAAGATTAGGTGTCAACATTCCCCCCCCTTAATCTGAAGGGATGTTGGTGAGTCCAAGCATCATTCTGAATC
>APFE031575156.1:0-24850 GCA_000404065.3 Pinus taeda | reverse complement strand
AATTATTAATATAGTAATAACATGAATTAAATAATGATAATGATTAGTATAATAGTGTTACAAAATAGTAAAACATAAAACGTAAAACAAACAAACAATATAGTAATAACATGAATTAAGATTATTAATATATTAATAAGATGAATTAAATAATGATAATGATTAGTATAATAGTGCTACAAAATAGTAAACATAAAACATAAAACAAACAAACTGTATAGTAATAACATGAAATAAAATTATTAATATAGTAATAACGTGAGTTAAGTAGTGATAATGATTAGTATAATAGTTGGCAGGCCAGGCAGTAGCTCTCCAATAGGCAGTAAAACTGATTCGATTCATTTCATTAGGTAGGCTATTGTTATATACAAAAGGGTGTGACTGCTCAGTTCATCTTCTGATGACTGTTCACATTCCTAATTTAACTATTTACATAAATTCACCCAATCGCGAGGATTAGGTGTCAACATTCCCCCCCTTAATCTGAAGGGATGTTGGTGAGTCCAAGCATTTTTCTGAATCTTTCAAGTTTTTCTCTTCCAAGCGCTTTGGTGAAGATGTTTGCAATTTGCTCATTCGTGGAAAATGACAAAGATGGATTGTTTTGGCCTCAACATGATGTCAGATCAGATGATATTTAGTATTGATGTGCTTTGTTCGATCATGGAACTTTGGGTTCTTGGCCAACTTTATTGCAGAGGTGTTGTCAATCATGAGTGGAGTTGATTGTACTTGTTTTACCTGCAAATCTTCAAGAATTTTCCTGAGCCACACAATTTCTTTTGTTGCTTCAACTGCTACCACGTATTCTGCTTCTGTTGTGGAATCTACTGGAACTGATTATTTGCGTGATCTCCAGGAGACAGCTCGTCATCCAAGACTCATAGCATATCCTGAAGTAGATACCCCAGTTTCTTTGTCTCCATCGAAGTCTGAATCAAAGTATTTGATCAAACTGAAGTCATCCACCTGTGTGTACTTGATTCCATAGTCTTGAGTTCCCTTCAAGTACTTTAGAACTCTTTTTGCAACAGACTAATGTCCTTCAAAAGGCTTTTGCATAAACCTGGAGAGGATTCCAACAACAAATGAAATGTCTGGTTTGGTAGTAGTAAGGTAGTTGAGACTTCCTAAAAGCTGCCTATACTTTGTTGCATCCTCAGATTCCTTTCCTTCAATAGATGTGAGCTTTAAGTTTTGTTCCATTGGAGTAGTAAGAGGATTGCACTTTGTCATGCCAAATCTATTTAACAAATCTCCAATGTATTTCTTTTGAGAAAGAAATATAGACTTTGGATGTTGGGTTACTTCAATGCCAAGATAGTAATGAACATAGCCCAAATCAATCATTTCAAAAATTTTCCCCAATTCCTTATTTATGGATGCAATGTAGCTTTCATTGTTCCCTATCATTAAAAGATCATCTACATATACCACAAGATATACAACTATTTTGTCAACTTTCTTGACAAATAAAGTTGCATCATCAAGATCAAAATGATTGAAGTTGAGTTTCAGAAAATGCTTAGTTAGTTTTTCATACCAGGCTCATGGTGCTTGTTTGAGGCCATACAAGGACTTCAAAAGTTTGCATACTTTATGTTCATGTCCTTTCACAGCAAATCCTTGAGGCTGGGACATAAAAACATTCCCTTTTAGATCTCCATTCAAAAAGGTAGTTTTTACATCCATTTGATGGACTTTCCAACCGTTCTGAGCTGCTAGTGCAAAGAGTGTCCGGATGGTGGTCCATTTTGCTGTGGGGGCAAAAGTTTCCTCATAATTGACCCCTTCCTTCTGTGCAAAACCTTTTTCCACAAGCCTAGCTTTGTGCTTGTCAAGTGAGCCATCAGCTTTGTACATGTTCTTGTAGACCCACTTGCATCCAATTGGTTTGGTTCCAAATGGAGGATAAACCAGCTTCCAAGTGTCGTTTTTTATGAGGGCATCATACTCCTTTTGCATCGCTTCTTTCCATTTATCATGAGAAGCAACTTCTTTGAAGGAAGTTGGTTCAAAATCTGTAGACAAGTTCAATTCACAATCATAAGAAACATCCAAATCAACAGGTGAATTAGAGTCATCTACATCACCTCCATTTTGCCGGTTTGAATTTATGGTTCCTGTTTTTCCAACTTCATCAAGATGAACACTTTCAAGTGTCTTTGTCAACCACTTTGGGGGACCTTTCTGAGATGTTCCAGGCTACTCTGTTGATTGAGTTGGGAGTGAGTCAAGGTTGAGTCTCCCAATTCTATCAATTACATTACTTAAAGCATCATCCGTTGTTGGAGTTTCAATGGGGGGAGAGTATTCTTCAGAAGAAGATTTCACATGTTGATCTAGTATAGGAATCCCCCCATCAAGATGTGGAATCTGATTCTCAAATTCTTGAAATGATTTCGTTTTTGCGAATCTATCTAAGCGATCAAGTTGTCACTCAACAACATTGTCAGATTTGGATGATTCAAGAAAAATTACATCTCTAGATATAACAAACTTTTTATTTTCTTCGTCATAGAGGTGGTATGATTTGGAGGTATTTGAATACCACAAGAAAATACACTTACGACTTCTAGCACCAAGTTTGTTTCTATGTACCTTTGGTATCAAAGCATAACAGGTGGAACCAAAAATCCTGAGATGTTTGACCGAAGGAACATGTCCATACCACAATTAATAAGGAGTCTTGTTTCTTATAGCACTAGATGGACATCTATTCTTTATATATGCAGCACATAGAACAGCATCAGCCCAAAACATTATCTTTACATTTTTGAAAAAAGCATGGATCGTACCATATTCAAAATTGTTCTGTTCATTCTTTCAGCTACACCATTCTGTTGGGGATTATAAGGTACAGTTGTTTGATGTTTAATCCCATGTTGGCGAAGATATTGTTCAAATTCATTTGATGTATATTCTTTTCCATTATCAGTGCGAATAGATGCAATATGAGATTGTGCATCATTTCTAATCCATTTATGAAAATTCTTGAATGTTAGGAAAGCATCAGATTTGTTCTTCAATAAATAAACCCAACACATTCTGGTGTAGTCATCAATAAATGTCATGATATATTTATTTCCATTTGCAGAAGGAACAGCCATTGGACCACATAAATCTGAATGAATAAGTTCAAGCTTCCTATGTGCTCTTGAATGTGAGTCATGAAAGGACTGTTTGCTATGCTTTCCTAGAATGCAAGCATCACATTGCTTAAGTTTTCTAGGAATTGTAGGCAAACCAGCCACACCATTTTCTTCAATAAACGGAGACTGTCATAGTTTAAATGTCCAAATCTAGCATGCCATAATAAACTTGATGGAAGTGTACCTTCTTCATGATGAGTAATACATGAGAAATGTTGTTTATGAGCAGATGTTCCTTGCAGTTTGAGAAGTCTTTCTTCTTCTATTCCCCTCATGACAAGTGAGTGATCAGATGATTTTCTCACCTCAAGCTTGCCACCAAACATATGAATGGAGTGACCTTGCTGGCGGATGTGGACCAAGGACATCAAGTTTCTCTTTAGCTGTGGGAGATATAAAACATGATCAAGAAGAAAGTCTGGTAGACTAGGCAGTTTAAGCCTGATTGTGCCAAGCCCTGATGGCTTGATTTTTGACTGATCTGCAAAGTAAACTACTCCATCAACATTGTCAGTGAAATCTTCAAAAAAGTCTTTTCTATGACTCATATGACAGGTTGCGCCTGAATCAAGCAGCCAGTCATTTTTCCAGGAAGCAAGTGAAGTGTTAAACAAATCTTCATTTACTCCAATGTTACATTGTGCCTCAATATAGTGAGCGGATTTAGGTGCTTTACCTTTATCTGTATCATCATTTTTACCTTTCTGTTGGTTTCTTCTCTGCTCAATTTTGTCCCATGGTAGCTTGCATGTAGAGGCATCATATGATCCATTTCTTTTGCAGCGAATACAATGTAAATCTGCCTTTTCTCCTTGAGAATGTCTGGCTCCCCTGCCTCTAAAGTATCTTCCTCTTCCTCTTTGTCCACCTCTTCCTCTTGTAGAGTCTTGAGCAGGATATTTTTCTTTATTAGCCAGACATACAGTCTCTTCAGAAGATTCAGGGACTGTCTTCTTTCCAAAGGCTTTTTCTCTTTCATCAAACTTTTTCACAAGAGAGTTAAAGGTTATATCCTTGAGATTTCCATTTGCTTGCAAAGAGTCAAGATAATTGGAGTATGTAGGATACAGTGCCTTGAGAAAAGCAATAAGAGAGATATCCAGCTCAACTTTAGTGGATTTGATATCATGCATTATAGATTTTATTTCAGATGCAAGAGAAAGAGGATCATTATTTTGCAGTTCAAGAGTGAAGAGTTTAATCATAAGTTGGACGACTTCAAGTGCAGAATGTGAATCATAGAGCTCTTTCAGCTTTTGTAAAGCTTCAAAGGCAGTTGAACATGTTGTAAGGTGACGACTCACCTCCTTATTTACAGACGCTGCTATTAATGCGTACGCTTTGATGTTCTTGTTTTCCCAGATGGCAAGCTCTTTGTCTGATGTAGGCTTTTCTGGGTCACTGTCTCCTTCTCCGACACACACTCCTTTCCACAGCTCATTGAAAATGAGGTTGTGTTGTACCATCCGGGACCAGTCAGGATAGTTCTCCTTGCCAGTGAGAACTATTCCTATCATAGAGATGATTGAATGCATTCTGTAAAAGATTACTTCTGCTGATATAAAAAAACTTTTGCTGATTGACTAATACTTCTGATGGAAAAAATTTGCTCTTAAAAAACTTCTGCTGCTAAAAAAAAATGATTCAGATATGAAGATGTATTCATCCAAAATCTGAGCAGGGATAGAATTCTGCTACGCCATTTATATATCATTCATCATTGAAACAAATATTGATAGCCATTCTATCACCATATATATCACCGCAACAACAATTTTAGTGCTTTTGTTTAAAATCTATCACCGTATCATACATAAATAATGAACGCTACCACAGTATATACTGCATATATATGAACAATTAGCGTTTGTGTTAATCTGAAGACTTGAGCTTAGCTCTGGCCAAATTAAATCTCCCAAAGTTGTCGAAAAAACGACTTCTCGTAACTGTCAAAACTATGGTTTGGTTTATCGCTTCATCGAACCATAGATATCACCATTCCAGATGAGAAGCTCTCCTTTCCAGATGATTATAATGTAATTCAGCATGTTAATTTATTTCATGGCATGGGGCTTCAACAGTCTCCTATTGTAATCTCCGACAACAGTGAGGAAACTCTCTATTTACCAGATGAAAATAAACAAACTAGTGATGGAACGCACGGATTTGAGGAGGAGAGACAACTAGTGGAAACCCGCGCACTTTGCCAAAAAACAAATCTTAAAAATTCCGGATGATATGGAAAATACAACTAGTGGAAACCCGCGCACTTTGCTCTGACACCTGATGGTTATCTTGACTTGGATACGGTGTAATTTAGCTTGGGAGCACCCATTTGCGAGGGAAAACCAGGTGTTGTTCGCCCAGTTCAGAGACCTGTGCATTGGAGATAGCCACAGTCTAGACAGAGTTAAAACAACAACAAAAAAAACGAGATGTTTCTGTTCGCAGTATAGGTAGTTCCAGAACAGCAATGGCGGGACAGTCGAAGAAATCAGTGGCCCACAAAGCTAAAGCTTCAAGCCAAGACCTTCATGACGCTGCGAGGGCAGGTGATTTGGAAGGACTACAAGCAATCTATTTTCAGAATTCAACCGTTACCAATGCATGCGACAAGCATTCTCTGTCAGGCGTTAACCAAGTCAGGCATTAACCAACAGATGCGTAAGCATACAGATGCGTTATGGCAGAGACGAGTTACAAAGCACGCCTAAAAAAGAAACCTGGGACCTGTGCTCTGATACCATTTCAGGCCAGGAGTAACTCCAGAAAACTAATTTATTCATTCATTTAGCCAGCTATCTATTATATACATGAATGTGATTGTTCAGTTCATCTTCTCGATGACTGTTCACATTCAATTCCCCCAATCACTGAGGATTTAGGTGTCAACATGTTCGCTGAATAAAAAAATTAACAAAAAAAAATAATCCATTCAATTCAATTTTATGTATTGTAATTTCTTTTCATTAATAAAATTACAATCAATTTTTCTTCATAAAAATCGTAATATACATATCACATTAAAATTGTAACAACCCTAGTGAAAATTCCATGTAATAAAAGCTAATAAAGGAAAAACAATAACCACGATTGGTGGGACACTTATTCCAAGCTGAATGTTGGGCAAGAGATCTTAGTGGGTGTTGATTCTGTTTATTATGGCTAAGGAAATTCGCAAAGGCAATGCTAAGGCTTTGGAAAGGCAAAATGGCGCTTTTGGCACATTTATTTATGAAAATAATGGAAATTAGGAGAAAAAGGAGGTGAAAGGTCATAGGTTGCATGTGAGGAGGAAATTGAAGGAAAATAATGGAAAATGAAGAAAATAGAGGCCTCATTCATATAAAAAAGACTTATGAGGATTAGTTGGTAACCTTTTGTTAGTTCAGTTTTGGAGTTCTCTCATTACTCTCTCTCTCTCTCACTCTTGGACACTTAGAGTTTTCTTGGAGAATTTTGGCATTGGAGCAAGAAAGGAAAAGAAGGCAAGAGGAAGCAAAGATCAAGCAGGGAAAGGCAGGGTCAAGCAACTACAACATGATTCATTACAGGTACCGATTTGCATGTGTATTTACCTTGCTAGGTTTGGTATGCATGATATTGCTTGTGGTTATTTTCTGTTGTGGCATGGATTTTGCCAAGTGTAAAAGTGTTTTCAGCTTAGCCTTACCATTTCTGGATAGCCATGATGTGATGAGGTTCTCATGTTTTTGTTGAGTTGGATTGCCAGATGGATTCAAAGTTGAGTGAGGTGGATCTCCAAAAAGATAGAACACATGGCCTAGTAACCCCTGAACGAGATTGTGGGTTGTGGTAAAGCCAGATTTTGTGTTTCCTCAAATGGCTTAGGAATCCTTGCTGGTGAATGACAAGATATATGGTAAAGCCAAGAGGTGGTTTTCTCTTTGTTGGGCCTAGTAATCCTGGGTCTTGGATATGCTATAAAGCCTGAAGAGTGGGTCTCGGTTTAGGGCCTAGTGATCCAGGTTTGGATTGCGGTAAAGCCCGAGAGACTAGGAGACAGGAAAATTCCTCACGGTGTAGGTGGAGAAATCTAGTGGCATCCATGCTTGTTTGGCCTAGTGATCATGTGGAGATCATGATAAAGCTTATTATGATGTTTTCATTATGTTGGCTTAGTGATCCAGAATGGATTACAGTAAAGGTTGGTTTCTATTGATGAGGGTGAGGTGGTTTAGCCTTAGCATGCCCTGGTTGGTTCTTTTGGTTTGAGTCCCACATTCATGGTTAGAATATGGCACAGGGGTGAATGGATGAAGAGAGATTTGGCTCAACCATTCTATGGCCTGGTGGAATGTGGTAGCCCCATCTCCGGTTGGTTTATTGCATTCATTAATGAGAAATTCATTCCCTTGATTTTCATGTGTAAATGTATTGATGTATATGAATATTTTATTGCTGATATGCTTATGATATTTCTATTCCTATTATTTTGGTTATATGTATGTTTTATGACAACAACTACATATGGCTCTCAACATTTTTTTACTTGTAAATGAATGGATAATGTATTTATGGCCTAATAGATGATAATGTAGCAAATGACATGAGGGAACAATGGTTCATAGCGATTCTTAGATAAGTATGAGATCCCTACACTTAATTTTGTTGTTTACACCTGTAGGTTACATGTTGATGATATGTTTGACAAAATGTCTGTCATGGCTAGTAGGGATCTGATTAAGGTCTTGTTCAACTTATTGATTTTGCATCATTGTTTCCCTGTTCTTTTACTATTCCTGAGTTCTTATTCCATTCTGGGTAGTGACCTGGGATTTGGGCTTGAAAAAGTGGCTCAAATCCCAGAGTCACTGGCATAGCACTGACAAATTTAGTCTCTAGTCACTGGCAGGCAAGCCTGTGAGAGAAACTGTGGGTTTTTGGATGCTCTCTTGCTTATAGCATGTAAGCGACTGAAGCCTAAGATGTCCAAAACTTCGGTGGGACCCAAGACAAGATGTATGAGTGGTTAACATGTCTCCTGAGGGTTCTGTTGCTGATGTGGATAGGTTGGTTGATGTGTTCCATCGATTCCACTTTCTTAAGGTCACATAGGAGTTCGAATCCAATCATAGTAGCCTCTTGGTGCATGTTTACCCGATTGGCATGGTTACTTGGGTAGATGTGGGAGGAGGGTGTTACATTTAATTTGAGCCCATGGGGCGTAGAATAGATGGTGATGGGGTGTACTATTAGGTCACTCTGTGATGTGAAGGTCACCAGTTCAAAAATCTATGGGAAAAAATCCAGCCATGTTAAGGGCTGGTGTGGCATAGGTCGAGTGTGATCCCCAGGCAATTTTGACATCTTATATGCCCCTAGGTCATAGTTTCTCAACCCACATGTCAATTGATGTAATCCATGGAGAACTTAGACAAATTGGAAAACAAACAAATAAATAAATTTAAATTGATACATGTAAAAAAACTATAATTTTCACTATTTTAAAAAAACATTCAAAATTACATTTTGTTGATGCACCCCTGTTGCATTCCAAGAAGTGTGACATGTTTAAGGATCTATGACTGAAAGCTTTCAAAATACTGACCGTGTTATGAAACAAGCTCAAGAAAAGATAGAAAAGATAGATCAATGCCTTAGAGTTCAGCCTCTTCGAGGGGGCAACCTCCTTTATATTACATAAATGAACAATTCTTGGATGTTACAAATGAAAAGACCTCCTTTCTATATAGGAGTCTAAGGGGTCATAACATAATCAGAGCCGACATAACAATAATAATGTAATGGCACAATAATAACAATATGGGCACTACATGGGTACATCAATATAATAAGTGGGTTGTACTAATAACAATAAGGGGTTACACTAGTAGTATAGGGGCCTAACATACCCCTCTCCTTCAAAAAGCGTTGTCCTCAATGCTTGAGTAGTTCTTGATGCTTCTGTATAAAATTCTTGTCCTCACATGTGGAATCTTCAGCTGTTAAGTTCTTCCACCTAATGAGATACTCTAAAATTGATCAATTTCGTAGCTGTCGAGTTCTTGTTTCTATGACTGCTCCAGGTTCCAATATGATTTTTCCCTCCTCTTCAATTTCTGGCAATATTGTTTGAATTGGGATCTTTTGCAACTTTTGAATAAGTGGCCATACTTCTTTGTCCTTTTTCCATTCATCCCTTGCTTCATTTATCCAATCTGGTTGGATAATTGAAATAGCACAAAACAATGCTTCCACATCCTCATCCTTGAAGAGTCTTCCCATTTGGTATGGCCGCCATTTTTAATTGCATGTAGTATTGCCAACATTTCCTTCTCATAAATAGCTTACTTGAGATGTAGCAGTAAAAATACCCAATCACCTACATCAAAACATTTTTCACTACAATGTTGATCTACCTGTTGTTTCATTTGATTTTGCACCAAAGTGGCATTATCATTTAAAAGTTGGACAACTTGTTTTTATGCTCGATGTGATCTTTCACTGCTTGAACCTTTTTCTTCTTAATATGTCCTTCTATCTCTAGAGTTTGAGGAGTGGTGATTTCTTCCAATCCTTTACAAGATATGGTTGGATTCATTTCTTGACGCTCGATGTGATCTTTCACTTCTTGAACATTTTTCTTCTTGATATGTCCTTCTATCTTGATAGTTTGAGGAGTGGTAATTTCGACCAATGAATTACAAGATATGGTTGGATTCATGTCTTCTTTCTCGATGTGATCTTTCACTTCTTGCACCTTTTTCTTCTTGATATGTCCTTCTATCTTGAGAGTTTGAGGAGTGGTAATTCTTGCCAATGCTTTACAAGATATGGTCTGATTCATTCTTCTTTCTCTGGGGTGGGGTCCTGGCGTATATCCTCTTCTTTTGATGTTTCTTGATCCTTTTCTTCCTCCTCTTCATACTCTATGTAAAAAAAATTCTTCTCAGCACACTTATGACCTTTAGTGCATTTGCTATCACAATTGTAACAAAGCGCTTTTTCTCTTTTTTCTTCCAATTGTTGTGGTGTAACCCTTGTAGGTTGTGGAAGGCTAGGAGAAACAACACTTCCATCTTTATTGTTGTGAGGGGTATGCTTCCTGGTTTCCATAATTTTTCTTTCCACTATGTCACAAAGCCCTTTTACTCTTTCCAATTGTTGTGGTGTTGCTCTAGAGAAGGTGTTGCTCTTTATGTCCTCATAATGTGATATCATTTCCTCTGTGAAAATTGACCACGTAACAAGTTGTTTACGAGAACAAAGCCCTTCATACCATAAAAATTGATCCGGTTCTAAATATGAAGATGTAATACATACCTTTTGTAACAGTGGTACACCATATAGATCAAAATATTACTCCATCTGAAGTATCCAATTTATCGGATCCTTGCCATCAAACTTCCTCATCTTGCTTTTTCTTGATTTTATGAGCTCGATCTTGAAACGACTGTAACTCTGTACCTTCGGATCTTTAAGTTCTGAAATTGCGACCTGTAGTAGCCCTCTGCGTCCTCTTTCCAATGCCACCAGTCTAATCCAAATTGGATTCTTCAAGAAAGAGTTATACACAATCTCCCAAGATGACCTGATCATAGACCTTTCCAGAAGAGTGAACTTGTATGAAGTGCCATGTCTCACTGTTTCAACCTTTCGCATTGAAAAATAGATACAAGAAACTAAAATCTGTCCTCTTTTTGTACCTTCTTACAAAATTTCAATCCAATGCTCAGAGAGAAAGCTATGACGATTTTCCCCAGGTCACCTATTTGGAATGTAATTCAGGAGTATGCAAAAAGACCAACTTCCTCAGATCATATCTCCACAAACATAGCGCGAAAATCTCTGAAATTCGGATCCAAGATTCAGCGCGATTTCTTCTAAAATGGGTTTTTTTTTGCTTCTGAGATGTCGCAGAAAAAAAATTATAGCGAAAATGCCACGATGACCTGTTTGGAGCAGCGAAACCCTAGAATCCAAAGCTTTGATACCAAATGTTATGAAACCAACTCAAGAAAATATAGAAAAGAATAGATCAACGCCTTAGAATTCAGCCTCTTTGAGGGGGAAACCTCCTTTACATTACATAAATGAACAATTCTTGGATGATACAAATGAAAAGACCTCCTTTCTATATATAGGAGTCTAAGGGGTCATAACATAATCAGAGCTGACATAACAATAATAATGTAAGGGCACAATAATAACCATATGGACACTACATGGGTACATCAATATAATAAGTGGGTTGTACTAATAACAATAAGGGGTTACACTAGTAGTATAGGGGCCTAACAGACCGATACATGTTCCAGTTGAGCCATGAGATGTTCAAAATATACATTGTTCTTTTTACATTGAAAATCAATGAGAAACAATTGTTTTCAACCTTTTTGAAAGAAAAAAACTATCATATGGTCTGTAGGAAATATCATATTATCCTATGTGAGGTATACAATAAAAAAAGACAAATATTAAAACCTCAGTTTGATCAACATGATTTATGAATGGTCGATGATAGAACTCATATGAAGAACCTTCACATTGCTCATGTATGTGCTAGAGACCTTGTTCCATGATCAACCTATTTTTTGGAAAGCTTGTCTTCCAACCCATTTCAATACCTATATATATGAGAACATTCAAATAAATTGAATGAATCTTTGATTTTCCATAAATATTCTAGAATAGGGATTAAAGTAATTTTTTGCATGTTTGTGATCTATTTAGCCAATTTATAATAAGCAACGAGTCTTCATAAAGTTGAAGTTGAGTACATCCTTTTTCTTTTGCATAAACCAAATTTTTACTTGCCAATAATTCTTCCTGATTATTTGTTCCTGTACCGAATCCCATTTTTGCATGAGAAGTATGTCTAGCAAATTGAAAGAGTACAAAACTGCCTCCACTCCTATTTGTTGTATCATTGGGTGCACCATCAAAATAAGTACATGGATTTGTAGGATTTAGATTTTCATCTACTATAATTTTGGGAGGATTGGTACCTTTTTTCTTAAGGACAATGAACAATAATTGCAAGAGCTTATGTTACAATATGCTTAGCGACTAATAATTTATCATGAAAAATGCATTTATTGCATGCCAGCCAGACACCCAGAGCATACGATTAGTGGAAGGGATCTATATGTACGAGTAAGAAAATCAAAGTGCAATTCTTTCCATGCTTCTTCCATATTTCCCCTTCCCAAATTTGGTTGAGACCTATCATTGACTTATAGGCATCTCACACCTGCTTGAAGAAATACCACCACTTGAACACATGTTCATTGGTTTCTTTACCTCCCTTACAGAGGGAGCACAATCCTAGCCCATTAGCATAACGCTAAGTAAGGACATCCCATGTGGGGACCTTCTTCTCCATTAGGCACCACATAAATACTCTAGCTTTTGCTAGACATTTGATTTTCCATACCGCCCTCCACCACCATTTTGGCTCTTCTAGAGCTTTGTCTACATATAGAACTAAATAACTAATATTTGGAGTGTAAAATCCAGAGGAAAATCTACTCTAAAACAGATCATCCTCTCTTTCAATGATCCTAATGTGTCTGATAAACAAAGCACTGAGATAGCCATTCTAGGCCTCATGGAATTCGGCCTCTAACCCTAACTCCTCTGCTAAGTTCCAGCCTTGCCTCCATATTGTGGTTTTATTCTGGCTGGAAATGTGGGTTAACTTTGAAATGAATCTATCCCATAAAGAAACAATGAGTGGTTGAGGGAGGATGTGGCCTACACACTCCCTGGCCATGGATTAGATCCAATATGCACTCTGTCACCATTTCCTGTTTTCTAGGCTAGCCCATTTCCTATAAGGTCGAACGAGTTTAGGACCTGTTGTAGCGGCTATAACACCCTCCAAAATTTTTCCTTAGTTTCGTTTTGGAGCCTCCCTATCAACTATCCTAGCAACATGTCTTGCACTGTCAAGTACATAGGATTCATTGGTTTTTCAGCAGCCTGCCAACCTGTGCATGTTAGTTCTCTTCTTTCCCCTCACATGCTGTCATTTCGAACTGGGGCTAGTTGCTGTTTGAGTAGCTCCCTCATAAAATTGCACAATTCTAGAGGGGAACCAACCTTTGCTCCAGAATTTGAGCAAATTTGCTGGGCAGCTTGCAGGGCTCAGAAATTGCACAATGCAGTCAGATAGTATTCCTTGGGTAAATTGTGCAATCTGGCCCAACATTGTAGCTCAGCCCAAAAATTGCGTAATTCTGGGTAGCAGTCACCTGCTCCTCCCAGAAATTGCGCAATCCCTTTGGGACAACCAGCCAAGCTCCTCCTAGAAATTGCGCAATTCTGGGCAGCAGTCACCTGCTCCTCCCAAAAAATATGCAATCCCTCTAGCATAGCCAGTCTAGTTCCTCTTAGAAATTGTACAAATCCCTTTCTTAGTCAAGCAGGTTGTTGCATGTGCATTCAAGTTGACCGGTTCCCTCCAAGATCGAGCAAAAATGGTTTGCATGCATGGCATTCTCTTCTCGAAATAGCCAAATGCAACATGCAAAAGGCATCCCTAGATCTAGGGATCTATTCTTAGCAGCTAGAGGTTACATTCAAAGCTCATTTTAGAAACCTCTCGCCAAGTGTCGATTTTTACTAGATTTGTGGCATGCACGTCATAACCTCGATTTTATAAAAAACTATGAACCATATGCTGCAGAGCTCATTCTTCACATCGATCTTACATCTCTGACATCTCACATCGCATCCAGGAGTCTTCGGTACTTTCAACTTAGTTGTTTCAGGGTAAGTTTTCTTTTCATGTCTCGCACTACGTTTCTATTTCTTTTTGTGTTTCGCTTTGTGTGAGTGTTTTCTGCTTGATTTAAATGAGTGCTTGCTATCATTTCAATGTACGTTAGCTTGTAGAAGCATCGTTTTAGTTTTCATTCGCATCTCATTGCTGTCGCATGCATGACACTGTTTTTACATGAACAATCGTCATTGCGGCGATTCGCTTCACACATATGCATGCTTTCCAGTTTCTGAATCTTGTGCTTACTATTTGTATGCATGATCATTCACTCTTTTTTAGACTAAGTTTCACCATGCATTCATACTTATCATGCTTTCAGTCGCCCGTCGGCGGGTCTAGGTTGCCTTAGCCCAGACCTTGCCTTGCCCGAATAGCATTGCGCATTTATGGAAGTGAAGGCTCTACCTTCCCTCTAGAGATTGCACAAGTTTGGCCCAACACTGACCTCCAGGCTTGTGTTGCACAATTCTGGAAGGCAGTGCCTTGTTGTCCCTAGAAGCTACACAATGTAGTTTGTTGGTTTGCATGTCACTACTAACTGAAATTGCGTATTGCGCAGTTTCAGTGTTCAACAAGCCAGGTTGGGTTGCACATTGCATAGTTTTAGTCCTCAGCGTGCCAGGCTAGGTTGTGCAATGCACAATTCTAGCAGTCAGTTAGCCTCCTGATAGCCCAGACTGTGTCTTGCACAGTTTTTACAGTCAGTCTCCTAGCCTCCCGGTGAAAATTACGCAAACTTCACAGGCAGCCACATAGGTATGTTGCATGTCAATCCTTCAACTTTTTTTAGTTTTCGACTGAAAAATTACTTGTCATGAGCATTGCTATGTCTCCAGATGTCACAAGTGTTCGTTTGCCTCTCAGAAACACAGGTACAATGGCTTCCAAGAGAGTAGAGTCAAAGACACTATTCAGAGCACAACAGGGGATACAGTCGATCAAGTGTCTATGAACTTGCCTATCTATGAAGAAATCAACTTGTTCATGGACAAGGATATCAAGATGAAATTGCAGTGGGTTCACAACGAGTAACACCAACAGTAGTAGTAGAAGGTAGCACACCTGCATGTGACAAATGTAAGAGGAAGATTGTTGACAGCACAAAGGTGGAACAAAGTTGCAAGCTCAAGTAGATCCACTTGTGATGAGAGCAACTTTAGAGATTGAGGCTATAAGGTGACGGCGCGACAAGAGGATCACACGAAGGTAGGGAGAGAAATAGAGAAGGAGTTATAGGTGTTGAAGCGACAACTCAAGGAAGAACAAGAGCTTCACAGACAATAGAAGGAGTTGCAACAGGAACACGCACAATAGGAGGCACAACATGCATAGACTAATGAAACTGTGCCCATACAGGTTATGGACCCATCCAGTAGCTGGCATGGAGTAGACAAGGTGACAAATGTTTTTGATCGCATGCAAGGGTATTCAGGATCATGGATGTCATTATGCGTGCACATGCGATCCCACCCATTTGGCACACTCACCGAGGCGAAGACAAGGAACAAGTCCAACTGGAGCTGAACATGTATTTCGACAAGTTGATGCGCATGATCAGCAGCACAAACTTGGAGATCAGCATAGACACTATGCATCAATATGTTGGAGGTCTAGCTACACTCAAGATGATGATGCACATGTTATCAGAAGAGTTGGATAGAGGAGCCATATCAGTGTACCTGAATGCAACAGAGGAAAGAGTTCACTTTTAGCAAGATGTCACCATTGAGCACACGGACACCATCATGGATGACCAAGCTTGGCATCCTTTCGCCACTGTCTATCATCACAAGGATGTTGAAGAGTTGGTATTACCACAACTATCTGAGTGTTAGTGATAGATTGCATGACTTGGTAAAGCCTATTTTTTCTCACATGGGTACATGTGTAGATTGTATGTAACATCTTGTAAAGTGAAATTCCAAGTCTCGATAGTTGAATGTAACAATCATGTAGTAGTTGAAGAGTCATGAGGGTAAGTGAAGAGTACCAAAGGGAAATGTCAAGGGTCACCCCACCCTTTTCTATTTATATAACCTCATAACTCACTGTAAGGGATTTTGGTCAACCAAGCTTCCGATAGGAGTATCTTAGAGAAAGCTTGGAGAGTATTGTTGAGCCTTGGCTTCTCGACAGTGCAGAGCTAGTACTTCTCTTTGGAGGAGCAAGTGACAATGACTGTAATGTTTTGCTATCGGGTCTGGTGGTTGGTCATGGTTGTACTGTATGATTGGAACTTTCACTTCTTAATAAAACAGAGCTAGCATGTTTCATGCATATGTTGTTATTGTATTTCAGCTATCTTGTTTACTCTAATGATATATGTATTTGTTTGCTTACGCATGCATGTGTGGACTCTTTCTGTATAAGTATGTGTGAATCTTATTGAGATGTGTTGTTGGTTTAACCATCACATTGGATTGTTAGCTTACTTGCTTTCCAGTTTGTGATGTATCTTCGCTCGTGTGTTCCCTTCCAAGCCACGTCCTTCCATAGGTTTCCAAGGGGCGCACTCACCTCACTTTCCATGTGTTAGAACTGTTCATGCGCCTTCCTTGGCTTGCTACGCATGTCACACCCTTGCTACCAACAAGGACATCTTACTTTCCTCTGCACGTAACCGTGGTCAAGGCGATACCGTACGACCCACTGCTGGGTCTCCTACACCAAACAGTTTGAGATCTAGTTGGGAATTCTTACCAAGGAGATCACCTAACATGTTGGCGGGTCCAACACCATCAATAGGGCCACCCTACAAATGGGTGAGATGTTTGCATAGGGTTTGGCCTCCCACTTGATCTATTCCTCCAAACGACTTAGGAATCTATATTTTTGAGTGACAATCAATTTTCAAAGACTATGAGTTGTGACTAGTCGCTAGTTGCATTCTGTTGACAGTTCCATTGAAAACATGAAGATATTTTTGAGTCCCCATCCTCCCAAGAGTTTTGGAGCCACCAATTTTTTCCATTTTACCCAAGGAAGGACCCCCTTCTCCTAATTCCTAGACTAGAGGAATTTGAAACATAATCTTCTTATTTTATCTAGAATTCTCTTGGGGACCTATGAAAGAGACGTCCAATAGACTGGGTGTCATGACCTCAGCCATTTAGGAGAAAAAAGACGGGTTATGCTAGCCTAATAAGTTCTCGTAGGCTAAGGTCGGGATTTTTTTAATTTTTTTTAATAAGGGAACATGATTTGCCTAGGAGAAACTTTATAATTGCCTAAGGAGTGAAAATGGGACACTCTAGGCCAATGAAAAGTCACTATAATTTTATAAAGTTAAAGTCTCCTAAAGTGACTTAATAAAACAATAAAAGAGTAAAAATGTGGTGAAACTGGCCACTCAATTATAAAAAGAAAAAAAGTGAGGGGTTTATCCTCATTCTTTCAATTGCATTTCCGCAAAAATAGATTTGAAGAGTTTTTGGAGAGAAGCTTAGGGCTTTGTAAACCCTAGCCTCCATAGCTAGCTTTAGTTTTGAAACTAGACACCTTAGTTGGTCCAAAGAGTGAAATCACTTAGATTTCACGATTGTGCTTTCATGGGTAAAAGTATTTGTAGGAGATATTGAGGTTGAAGAGGTTTTATTAGTTGATTTTATTCCCCGAGGTTGTAATTTCTCTATATCTTCTCATAGGTGGAGACTCAAGCCAAATCAAAGGAAGACATTTCCAAGAAAGGGACCATGCTTTGCCATACTTGAACAGGTCGAAGCTCAAATATTTAAGGCTGATTTTTTGCAGCCCAAAGAACTGTATGCTATGTGGTTACCTAATGTCAAAGTTCTATCCATAAAGGGACTGAGCTTTTGCATTAATATAGAAGTCGAGTTTGTTGTTTAATAAGGATTCTAGTTACACCATCTCAGAGGTCGATTTCTACAGCTTATTGGTGTCTTTTCGAACCTGCTAACAGAGAGAAAGAACCACCTTCTTCATTGGTCAAGTTTCCTCACTTGGATGGCTAAATATACACGTGGAAAAGGAAGGGTCGAACAACTGCTTCATAGGGGTCGAGTTCTACTCTTGTCAACCATATAAGCTGCTACAACCATCATTAATAGAATTTGAGTCCCCTTGCTGTAGATGTAGTTGCTTATACATGTACACTTAAGGATGAAGATTGAAGTTATAGCTATTATTATCAAAGGAAGTTGATATTTCCATCTTGCTAATGCATACCCAAGTTCTTGTTTCCTTATTGAATGTAACAACTCTTGTATCAATTCATAAATATAAAGTATATCTCATTGTTTTCCTCTATCAGTGGTCTCTATAATTTTTTGAGTAACATATGGATGAAGTGTGTTAATTTTGGAGTGTTTTCATAAGCAATTACTTAGTTATGTGTTTATATTAAATAAATTACATGAAAGTGCACCTACAACCAAACACCCACAAACTGTTTGACAAAATAAGATATTGACAAAAACAAGACAAACTCATAACACTTAGCAAAAAATCAAAGGTTTTCTAAGAGGGTATATTACACCAGGATTGCTTCTAAGGCAAATTTTATCAACGCAAGGCAACCTGCTCTACATAACTACTTTAGGCTTCAACTTTTTATTTTTTCTCTACCTTAGCAATAAGACAAGACCAATCCACCTTGTTATAGTTGTTTGGTGATTCATGTAACATACATATCACATTAAAATAAATTTAAATTGATTCATAATGATTGCGCCAATAATGGAGATACATTGTCCTATAATGTTACATTAAAAGAAATAAAATTATATCTATGTTAAAAAAGTTCAAAAATGTTAATAACAAAAAAAAATTAGTATTGAATATAATTATTAATAATAAACCTTTCAACGTCTGCAATAAATAAAATATTTCAATGTCCATTGTAAATACAATAATTTTAAGTCAACTTTATATATTAAAAGAGATAAGGTAATTGATAGTAAAAAAATTATAATATGCTTTCCACTTGTTCATACTAGGGAGGAGTGCAATTCCTTCACTACTCAATATAGAGCGTACATGCTACAACTACAATAATATTGATATTACACCGTACTATGAAGGAGATATGATACTCCCTCCTTGCTCAACATAGAGTCGACATGTGTTATTTAAAATAGAAACATACATAATAAAAAAATATTTCAGTGTCGCCCATAAATAAAATATTTCAATTTGCATATTAAATAACATAAGTTTATATCAATTTTTGCTTCGTGAAGCACCGTACAACTAAATATAGGGAAGATGTAAGAGAAGATATTGTAGTGTCCACAAATGGGTGTAAACATTTAAATGTTTGCTCAATATAAGAGAGATATTGTAATGTCCTTAAAATGAAGCACAAGATCAAATAAAATAAAATAATAATAATAATATGGACTCAATTAGAATAATAATAAAAATAATAAATCATTTAATTCAAATTTTTATATTATAATTTTGTTTTGAATGATAAAATTATAAACAAAATTTTCCATTGAAAAATCATAATGTAAATAACATTAAACATCAATAATTAATATTACTAACCATTATATTTTAAAACATAATAATAATAATATGGAGGCAATGAAAATGATAATAATAATTAAAAATCATTTAACTCAAATTTTTATATTATAATTTTGTTTTTAATGATAAACAAAAATTTCCACTTAAAAATTATAATGTAAGTAACATTAAAATAAATGTAAACATCAATAACTAATATTAGTAACCATGCTATTTTAAAATATATAATTAATAAACATATAAAAAACTTCACTTATTTAATAAACATCTAATTAAAAAATAATAATATTTTAAAATATGTAATATAAATACTAATTATAAATTAAGATATATTTGAATATAAATTAAATAATGATTCACAAACATATAAAAATTCAATATTTAAAAACACACACACACATATATATTCAAAAAATTATAAAACAAGTCTAAACAATTGATGCATATATATATATATGTAACTATATGTATTATTAGGGTTTTAATAAATAAAAAATAAAAATACTTTTATATATAGAGATGTGAATTTTATGTAAATATAAATAATATCATTAAGAATTAACATAGATCCATTTTAACTTTGGATCTACAAAGCTTTGAGAGAAATCAAATCTCTTAAGGTGCAAATTTTTTGTCAAGTTTTACACTCAAATAAAGATTTGCATCTTGAGAGATTTGATCCCACTTAGTGCTTGATATTGATCCAGACTTAAGATAAATCTATGCTAATTTAATTCAAATGAGGTAGACAAGTGAATGATAATCATAAATTCGTACATATCAATGTTGTAAAACATAATTGGTTTGTTCCCACATATGATTCTAAGCTCAAAGAACGACAATAGGAGAAATTATAAAGTACATGACTAATCATACTTATCATTTTTAGAATCCTAGGTTTTTGGCCATTGAAATAGGTTCTACGATGGTGGATAAAACTCAAATAGGAAAGTGAAAACATTGATTAATCTCAAATAGTGTGCAAAGTTTTTTTTGGGGTGATTTTCATTCACATGAAAGATTGAGAAATAATTTTGGAAGCTAGGTTATACTTTTATCTCCTCTAACCTCCCCATGAGACACTTGACTAAGCGGTTCCAATCAACCTGAAGAGGTTTTCCAAAAGCCCTATGCTAAATAAGATTATACATGCTCCCATTGGAATTTTAGAGTGAAGAGACTTGGAATATATAGAAAATACACTAAGGTAACCATGCTCCAATTGGAATTTAGAGTGAAGAGACTTGGAATATATAGAAAATACACTAAGGTAACCAAGGCCGTAAGGTACACATCTTATGCTTGATTCTTTGTTTTAATGTATATCTCTAGTACCCTTGTGTAGTCCATAATCCCTTACTAAAATATAGATTACTAACAAATATTGTTCGGATTCAAAATATAGATTAGTTACAAATCCATTTGTAGTGTAAGCTACACCTTGAACATGGACATTTGATGAGGGATTTTCCTAGAAATTAAAAATCTAGCTTTAATAATAACATAAACGAATTTTGACGGATTTTCAAAATTGAAATCCAAATCCACATCACGAAAGAAACAATGGAAAAATAAACATGTTTCATGATTGCAAAGGCCAATAACTTTGGCATTCTATCTTATTAGTCCCTGCCATCTGGAAATGGCCAGGGACTATAGTAATCGGATTCACGATTTTTAGCATTAATTCACGCGGTTTATACACTGAGTGTGCGGCTTATGCAACCAGTTCCGTATGTTAACTATATGGTAGTTTGTTTCATCATCTTATTTGGCCTCTTCCTGAGGAGAAGAGGCCAAAAGCATATGTTATTTTCGTCTTGCGTTGTTTTCATTATTTGGGAAGTGGAGATTAATGCTAGCATTAAAGGACTATTACAATCGAGTTGCATTGAGATCTGAGGCGTATGTACACCCAACAAAAAATTTAAACAAAGTTTTCTGTACACGCTGCTTTACGAACTCTGGTCACAATATTCTGAAGGCTGGTCCACGCATCTTCTCTTCTATTATACGCTTGACACGTTTCCTTGACCGCTTATACGCTTGACACATTTCCCTGACCGCTTGAAAGCCATGGCGGCCTCCTCTGCTGTGTTGAAAGTCCCCGGCCACACTTGAGCCCCTTGCCTTCCTGAATCCCTTATTTCCGTAGCGAATTTTCCCCCCGAACGTCTGTGGATGCCTCTGTATCGCTTTGTAGTCGAATTTTCTGCAATTTCACCTTGTGCCCTGATTGCTTCTGTGTTACAGATCACAGGCATGCTAGCTGTGGATCTAGATGCTCTAGATATCGCCGTCTCCTGCTGTCGATGAGATGCAGACCATCCATGCTTAGCGGCTTCGTTGAGAAGTTCGAAGAGCATCACGTCGTCCGAATCGTTTTCCTTCAGAGACAGCACTGAAGTCTCAGGATTCCACCAGCAACATATTTTAGATGACTTTCTGCCGATACCAATAGGCCATGCTGGTGCCGATAAGACCCCTCTGGACCATGAGGACAAGCTGTTTTCAACGCCATAAGTTATGATTACTGCTAATTTCAGTATTCAGCTAAGACTTGGACACTAGAGCTGCGAATCCAAATAAAAGATTTCTTGAATCTGGCTTTGTAATCATTTGGGGCCGTCAGAAGCTTCAACACTATAATCGGATTTTGGGGCTGTCAGAACCTTCAACCCTAGAAAATCCGCGTGGCATAATAGGAAAAACTATTCTCGGCTTTCCATATAAATGGAACTCCCTGAAAACAGTTGCAATAGAAGGCTTAGCTTCTGCAGTGGTGTTAGGTGTTGTGATTACTGATAAATAGTTGTGGAAGTCATAACGTAATAGCGTTTGCATTTTTTTAAGATATTATCAGTAATTAGTATTGCAATTGAATGCATTCTCAATAGCTTACCAGGCGTGAAATTTGTTACCTGTGTATGCATTGCTTGGTATGCCTATACCTGCTTTCCAAATTTCTTTTTCTTTTGGGCAGGACTAAACTCTTCTCCACCATTTCTTGTTTGGAAGTGGACAAGGCCTGCTTGCTATGCCTGTACCTACTTTCCAAATTTATTTTCCTTATGTTCTCTGTTTGTAAGAACTAGATACTACTTATGTTCTTTGTTTGTAAGAACCAGGCTAAAGTACTTCTTCCATAAGAACCAGATGAGAAATCATGAGTTGTTAGTCCTTAGTTATTAAAAATTAGATGAGAAATCATGAGTCCCTCACCTCCCTGTTGCCTCAGAGCATCGATCTGCTATCTCAGGTTTCGCTATGATGCCTGTGTTACCCAACATATGTTTTACACAGGCCAACACATGTAATGTATGCGACGAGTCTAGAGTGTATGATAATGGCACACACAAGCACGTGGCTTGCATGCAATGTAATGGTGTTGGCTAAATATTTATGAGTAAACTTATGCCCTTTCATTTTAACTTTACGTACATAATATTTAAATTCTCTGTGATCTAAACATGTAAAGGGTACACTGCCTCCGAATCCAATTCCTATTGTTAATTTTATATTTTAGATTTTAACATGCGTCCCTTTTTTAAAAGTTATATTTTTAATTATTATTAATTTAAATTTAATGATTATAAATTTTCGTATTAAACTTTATACCAACAATAATCTTATACGCAAATAAGAAAATCTCATACAATGCAAGACATACATTCTAGGCAATGAAATCGATTATTCCAACAAAATTGTCACTAAATTTTTTTATTTAGTTTATTAAAATAAAAATATGACATTATTACAAATCCGATTTAGTGTACCAAATGCATAGTTTAATGGTATAATTGGTATATTAGATTTGACGAAAGCACAACAGAGCATTATTGAATGCTACATGGCATGCTTGAATTCTGCCCTTTATTCAAAGTCGAAAAATAAAGGAATGGAAGGAACAACCAGCGCTTCTCTAGAAAGCGAAAATACACCAGCAACCGATTAATCTTGTATTGGTTAGCTACAGTGGACTGGTATTTCTTGATTTCACTTATTAATTTTAAGTTGTATTTGACTGGTCAGTGGATTGATATACATTTACAATGACTGGTCTGTGCCTATGATGCCAATTGAATCATCTTAGCAAATCCAGCAGGTTCCTTGCTTCAAGTGACGTGAATCGCTGTAGTTATTCTGACATGTATCAGACTTGGTAAAATTGAGTGTTTGGCAACTACTTTAGTAAAATAATTTTTCATAGTGTCTCCTGTAAGCTAGTTTATTGTTGAAATTAGAAATGCACCAAAGATCCTGAAGAGGAAAAGATTATATATATAGAGACACACCCACAGCTTTATAAGATCAAAAGATCACCAACCATTCTATAATACTGTTGTATATTTCATTGCTTAAAAGTTTCCCTTCTTGTCAGTAGTTAGTAGGTCAGGGAGCCTTACAAATACACACACATTTTAGCGCCATTTTGTTTTTCCACAATGCCTGGAAATGGCATTTCCTAGCAGATCTATAACCAGTGATCAAATAATGCAGGAAGCAGACCTAATACAAAATCCTTGTTATAGAACTATAAAGAGTAGAAGCCTTAATGGCCTTCCAAACAACTTCAATATTGGTTTTATCATTTAGAATCTGAAATAGTGTAGGACACAAGACTCATATATTAGAACAATATGTAGTGGAAAAATACACACACATTTTAGCGCCATTTTGTTTTTCCACAATGCCTAGAAATGGCATTTCCTAGCAGATCTATAACCGGTGATCAAATAATGTAGGAAGTGATGAGCCCCAATTTTGGTACAATTTGGGCTCATTTTGGCCTATTTTACTTGCTCAAACCATTCATTTTTATTTGCTTATGCATGCATTTCTTAGTTTATTCATGTTGTTTGTAGAAAGAAGGTTAGACACTTTATCTACGTGACTAATGCATTATGATTCGAGGTTTTGGCATTAAAAAGGGAGCAAGAGACAACGAAAAAGGGGATAAGGAGACAATGAGGTGGCACTGCTGATTTTGTGGAGAGATGTCCACGATCTTGGGACATTCCTCATAATTCCCACCAAGAACTCCGAGCTCCAATCCATCTCCCCTCTGAGCTTAAGAAGCGGCCAGCTGTCCTACAAGAACAACAGTCATAAACTGTTCTACAGGAACTGTTCTAGAGGATCCGCAGTTAGACTCTAGTTGGACAGCCGAGCTCCCAAAATCAAGGGCACTTGGTGCATCATCGTTTTTGTATAAGTATGAAGGCCTTAGCCTTAGATAGGTTGTTGAAACTCTCGTATTGCTATTGTAATTTTGGAGCACAGTTCAGTTTTCGTTCCTTTTTTGTAAGCCAATTTGGCATGACATCAGATTATGAATAAAGAAGGCAGTTTGTGATCTAGTTCTGAGTTTCTTAAGGAGACTATAGCTCTCAGGTTAGGGCCCAACCTGAGAGCCCTAGATCCCCTCTGCTGTAGTGTTGTTTCCATTTCA
>APFE031575155.1:0-11766 GCA_000404065.3 Pinus taeda | reverse complement strand
AGCTACCATAGTCCTAGCTGGTTTCTTTCCAATTCTGGTTGTAAGCATATTTCGATATCTTCCATTAATGAAATGAAGTGTTATTTCCGCTGCATCTCTTTATTTATGGTTATCACATCTCTGTATTTATGGTTATCTCTATAATCTATTGCGTTCCTGTTTAAATCCGGATCAGCATCCCTTTTAATATTTGTCTGCATTCTACAATGCCTGTTTTTTCTGGGGATATAATATTTGGGAGGAGCGGTTTTAATCTTTTGGCTATTAGAATGGCTATTATTTTATAGATGACGTTGCACAGAGCAATAGGTTTGAATCCCTGAGCATCCTCTACTTTGGAAGTTTTGAGGATGAGAGTACTGAAAGTGGAGTTTAGACCAGGACATACCTTTTGGTTTCATCTTGATTCCTCCACACCCTCCAAGATGTCTTCACCCATGAACGACCATGTGGCTTGGAAGAATTTAGCCGTGAATCCATCTGAGCCTAGGGCCTTATTCTTTTTCATTCCCTTGACTATTTCTTCCTCTTCCTCCATTGTTGCCACTCACATCAAAGATAGGTTCTGTTCTTGGGTGACCTTCTGGGGAATGTGTTGGGAGAGTTTTTGCATTGCTTCCTTTCTATCCTCTTGGGGTTCTATTAGGATATCCCTTAAATTCTTTACTAGGATTCCATCCATCTCTTCATGTTGTGTGTTGTGATTCTCCTCGTTTTTTTTGAGTGAAAAAATTCTATTGTTTTGCTAGTGCTAAAGCATGGCCTTATTGAAGAACCTCATGTTCTGATCTCCTCCTCTTAACTAGTTCACTCTTGACTTTTGTCTCCACAAAATCTCCTCTTGCTTTCACCTTTCCTGCAGTTGGCTTATAATCCTTCCCTCTTCTAGTGCAACCTCTTCTGATCTCCCTTCCCAGATTATTATTTGTTGCACTTCTTTCAGTTTTTTGTTGAGTTGCTACTGGTCTTGCATTATGTGTCCAAATTCCTCTTTGTTCCATTGCTTTATTTTTTTTTTGTTTCCTTGAGTTTTAGTTGGAACGTCTACATACAGTTCCTACCCTTTGGTTAGCTTTGTTTCCACCATCCTTAGATTTTTTTAACGACATTAGGATCTCTGAGCCAAAAAGCTTCAAACATGAAGGGGTGATTCTTTGGGCTAGCTTTTAGGTATACGTCCATCCTGACTAGCCAGTGGTATCAACCCATCCCAGGGAGAATCGAAGCTTCGTTGAAGATGTATCTACTCATTATTTGTTCCGATATTAGGAATCAATCTAATCTGGATGAAATCTGTTGACTCCCTCCTCTTCTGTTGTTCCAAGTATGTATCCCATTTATTATTTGGATGTTGACTAGTCTTTGCTTTGCTATAGTGTCTCTGAAAAGTTTCATGTCTGTATCCATTCTCCTCATACCTCTTCTTTTCTCTACCAAAGAGGTAATCATACTGAAGTACCCGCCGACCATCCATAATTCAGCTAGGTGTAAGCTTCTCATTTTAACTAGATGTTGGAGAAATGCCCTTCTTTCCCCTCGAATATGTGGTCAGTATACGCTAGTAAGGAGTACCCATGCATTGGCACCAATGATCCTGAATATCCCAAAGAGTATTCATCACATGCTAACCCAGTCCTCGAACCATATTTCATCTAGGTTCCAAGTTATGGTCAGTCCTCTCGCACTGCCATTTGCATCTTGTCCTATTACTTGGTACTGGGGTTTATGATTTCCAAGAATATCTCTTAGTTTTTTCTCATTGGTTTTCGTTTCCCGTAGGATCATAATACTGGGTCTATCCTTTGTTAGCCTCTCTTTGAGGTATCTTTGTTTTCCCTTGTTATTGAGTCCTATAATATTCTAGGTTGTGATGATCATTTTAACAATTCGAGTGATTGTTGGAATACGTCTGATAATGGCACCATTCTTTAACTCTGTTAAAATAAAATAAATTAAAAATAACTCTATGTTAAAATAAAAATGTTATCATATTTTCTTTATTTTATTAATTTTTGTTGGGCAGTGGAGGTAAACTTGATTTGGTCAAGTTATTGTTGGTTTGTGAGCTCTAGGTTTATTTAAACTCATGGTATTGACCCATGGTATTCATGTGGAATACATGCTATTTAAAAGAGGGAATTAGGGGGAATTAACAAACCTAGATCCATCTTAAATCTTGGTCTACTAAGAGTGGAGAATGATCAATTCTCTTTGCATATCATCCTTCTCAAAGTTTTAGTAAAACTAGAGTCAAGCTAAATCTAAATTTTGCTCATAATATTTTCCTTGTGTAAGGTAGACTATCAAAATACATGATATTTTGATTTTTAAAATAACCCTATAACACAAAATAATAAATATGTTCTCAATATATGTTTTTCATTGTAATTTTCCCAATATTATTTGTGTTGCTATCATATCTTAATGTATCTCTCTCATCGGGTGAACTTGCTCGTATCTAATTTATCTCTTTTTATAATGAGGAGAGGGATCAGAGCCATAGTCCCTTTAAGTAGCATTTAGTATCAAGTTAATTTTCTCATCTAGTTGTGGCAATAGAGGAAGGAACCGACCAATGCAAAATGCAGGTTTCACCCCGCCAAATGAGAATCGAAGTCACAAGTTCGACATGTCATTTGGCCAATAATCCAACTTCCCCATGTTTGATAGACAGAGATATTGTCTTGTCTCTCACTTGTCGATAATGTAGATATTTTGTCAGAAAATATCACAATCAGTAGGATTGGCATACCAAAAAAAAGTTTAAATGCGATGAGGACTTTCAAGAAATTCTATGGACTCACTTTTTGTTGCATAAGCATAGATCACTTAAGGTTTCTCGACTATTCCATTAATGTCAAAGATTTTATTATTTTAGACTTTGAGCTTCTGTGGTAGTTTTTTTGGAGTAGAATGATCCGAATTATCCACATTATTATGTTCATTATGTCGATGTTTTGAATCCCAAAGGGGGTCCATCATCAGAACCAAAATTGATAGAATATGAATGATAGTTTTTGAAAGAAGAATCTTAATCTTCCGATTAGAATATTTGTACTTAGTACCCATTGATCTAGATAATGTTGATATTAATTAGGGTAGAAACTCTTTTATGGGAATTAGATTGCCTTTTGAAAGAGCAAGACACCCCATTTCTGAAAAATGGACTTTGCACCTTAAATATTATTATCTCTAAACACTTTTAATGCAACTGCGAACCAATATTCTAACCTTTGCATAAATGGAATGGAGAAATTGTAGAAGAATATGAAGTCCAGACAACACATCTAGTGTTCAGGCATTTCTATACTTTTTTTTTGATGATTATCACCACAAAAAACACTTTTCTTCATAGTTACCAAATTCAAATTCAAATAGGAAGAGGCAAAAAGTCCACTACCTAAATACCAAACTAAATTATTCTAAATTTTTTTAAAAACTTTCTATATTTTTTATTTAGATTCTTTAACTAATTATTATAATTTAAAACAATAAAATATACCGATGTATCTAATGTAATATTATTTATTAAAAAACTATAAAATTGTAATTTTTAGAAAAATGTAACAACCTTAAATCATAAATTTAATATAATTAATAACTAAAACCTAAATCTTTCATTGTAGATTTTGTCTCTTAATTGCATCCAGTGGAAAGTGCACTATGTTCGTGGAGTGAAAAGTTGAAAGTGCAATCTGTTCGTCTAGTGCACTCTGTTGATCTCTTCATTACATCCTGGGGAAAGTGCACTCCGTTCGTGGAGTGAAAAGCAGAACGTGCACTCTGTTCGTCTCTTCATTGCATCCCGCTGAAATTTCACTTTGTTCGTGGAGTGAAACGCAGAAAGTGCACTTTTGTTCATCTATTCATTGCATCCCGCTGAAATTGCACTCTGTTCGTGGAGTGAAAAGAGGAAAGTGCACTCTGTTCATGGAGTGAAAAGTTGTAGAATTTAATCAATCCAAAACAAACTACAGGATTTTGTGAAGTGAAAAGCGGAAAGTGCACTCTGTTCGTGGAGTGAAAAGTTATACAATCTAATCAATCCTAAACAAACTAGAGGAGGGAAACACAACTAAACCTTAATTTATGATTCACAATCTAGATATTAGTTGGGAAGAGCATACCATTGAAAAAAAATACAATCAAAATATAGAAAAAAATTGAGAATAATTTCTTACAAATTTATAAATTGATTTATTAATTTTTTTATGAAATTTTATTTTTTGGGAACTATAAACTTACTTCTGTGTTTCCATTTTCACATTGTAATTCGAATAAAACTTTCTATTATTATACTTTTTAAAGACTTTCTGCTTCTTAATTTAAAAATATTAATTTGTTTACTAACAAATCTACCAAATAATAAAATAAAAAAAAAATTAAATAAAATGTTATTTTTTAAATAACAACTTACATTTCAATTTAATTTTCTAATTTGGCCAATAACCTTACCAAGGTAAAGCAAGGACATGCTATCCATTCCTTTGTAGGGCCAGCCCCTAGAGCTCAAAATCAACCTATAAGAAGACAACCCCAGTTTGGAATAACACTGGAGGCCTTAAAGAGAATCAAGGCTAGAAGAAATGGATCTGCCCCCATCTTCGAAGGTAAAAGCAAACATGATTCCACCTCCTCACCGTTATTATCATTAATATTTTATACCAAGAAGAGTAGAGCTAGTTGATTGAACCCTGGACCTAAATATTCTTTTCCATAAGATAGTAAGAATGAAGTGCATGA
Organism: Pinus taeda; assembly: GCA_000404065.3. Lineage (NCBI taxonomy): Eukaryota > Viridiplantae > Streptophyta > Pinopsida > Pinales > Pinaceae > Pinus > Pinus taeda. The sequence continues at coordinate 7,023 of APFE031575155.1, read as the reverse complement.
CCCTGTTCACCATGGGTCTGAAGATTTGGTTCACAATAATCCGCACCGAACTGAAATTACCGAATTTTACCAAATTTTCGGCCGAATGAACCCAATTGGCGAATTTTCCAATTTTTCTTGCCAGTACTGTCGAACTTAATAACTATGATACATACAACAGTCTGATTTTTGACATTTTCAATAATTGCAAGCTGTGAAGTTTAGAATCACAAGCTTGAGATTAGAGCGCCTTCTGAGAGAGCCAGACACCCCACTTCTGAAAAATGGAGTTTGCACCCCAAATGTTACCATTTCTAAACACTTTCATGGCAACTACGAAAATGTATGAGAATATGAAGTCTAGCCCAGATCACATCTTGTGTTCAGGCATCTATAGAATTTCTTGATAATTGTCACGACACAAACACTTTCTTGTGGTACGTTGATCCCACATATTGCGAAACTTCTCCAAGGAAGTTATCATATTTCCCCACAAAATACACAAAATACAAACTATCCACGAGGGAACAAAAAATATGTTTTCCACGAGGGAGGATGGGTTTCCCTCAAATATGGCATGTGGAACTTGTAACCTATACAGTTCTATTGTCGACAGGGTAAACTTGTAACTCTTTTTTTTCACATTCATGGGTTCTTGCGCCACATTAGGCCACCACTGTATCTGAATGTTGACCTAAAATTAAATGTTGGCTTAACTAAGATTAGGTCCTCTCTGTCGCAGTTGCCATTCTACAGACCTAAAGAAAGCTTGTCTCACACCCTAACATCCACTAGAGAAACTGACCCTATCTAAGAATTTTTGAGAATGTACCACCTAGTAAAGACAATAAATACATCTTGGATATGGAACTGTTTCATAAATAAAGACTGGTATTGTATATGAGGCATTTAAATATCCTTGTTTTTGGCAAGGGTGGTTTTTCTGGTTATCCAGGGACTCATTAATTTTTGTTCAATTTTTTGAAATTCAATGATTGATTAGTTATATTGGTTAAAGTGAAAGTCACATAAAATAATAAATTGTAATATTAATTTAGAATTTGGGTCTCCAACATAGAAACAATTTTTTAAAATTTAAGGAGGTCATACAAATACTCTTTATCCTAGGTTAATAGACGTCAAGAATATTATTTGAACTATTTTTATTTTATGTAAATTACTTAAGGTCATTTTTTTTTATTTTAATTTTATATAAATGATTTAGTTTCACATAATATTGATTACAGTATGTTATACATAGCCAAATCACTTTCCACGGAAACTAGCCTTGTTTTGATCAGGATAAACATTTATTCAGATACAACAAAGATAATATTTAAAACACATACATTTCCATTTAGAAGAAAAAAAAATCAATTCTTAGAAAAACATGTATTAATGATCTACTTTAGTTAATATATATTTTTTTTTTAATTTAAAATAATGTTGTTTTGGATAAAATAAATAATAATAATAAATTAATAATTGTGATGCACCGTAGTCCCTAGTCCCTGTCTTTACTACTAATTAATTGATCTTTCAAAAACAATGCACAATACTTGTGACACAAAAAAAACTCTACTTCACACAGCAAAAGCAAAAATCAATTTCTCTCCCCACAATAAAAACTATTCACACAAAACTCTTCCCACAATGAAAACTCTCTCCAAAGCTTTGACAAGCATACTCATAAATTAAGAGCATATCTGTGTTGATACCATAGGTTAATATGTTCATAAATAACGGAGCTCTCTCTAGCCTAATCTAACTAAAGCTGCAATAAAATGTATCATTAAGATTCATGTTGATTGAAATGTCATATATTAAACACTACTTAGAAACTTCATTCAATTTCATAAGTAACTCAATGTCATGCTAAATAAATTCACATAATAGCACAATCGTACCAATACACAGCAAGCAATTTCTCGCTCAATATGTAAATGGAAATCGTATAAGGTGAGTTTTGTAACTTAAATCTTTAATTTCTATAAAAGCACTTCGTAATAGGATTTGTGTTGTTCACATTAGTCACCAAACCATGGCATTTAATTTTAGTGTTATACGTCTCCATCGATCCATGGCTACGTCCTACTCTTCTAAGTCTCACAACATTATTGTTTATAGTTGGTTATGTTAACTTGATTTGAAAAGCAATTCCTTTCATAACTAGTTTTATTGATTTCACTTGGCTATAAAACAAAATCATTGTTTTTTTTTTTGGATAACAGACCTTTTGAGAGCCCGACCACTACCGAATCTAGGAGTTCTTCCTTCTCCCCTGTAGTTCCTTCCGCCTGTCATCGGTTATTGGCCTACTTGGTCGCATGTGTGGGAGTTTTCATGGTATAGGTGACCATAAAAAATTAATAAGAGAATAATGTGTAGCTTAGTCTGATTGGATTTGACTCAATGAATCAATTGGTACCTTTTCTGTTGCTATTAGGTTGTTGTTTGGACTGTTTAAATCATTTTACTAATTAAAAATAATTGATGGGATGCTTTAAATTTAAAATGTCATTATATTCTAGTGGTTGCCATAATATCAATTGATTGAATTCACACTACTAACTTTTCTATATATCTAAATCACATGATTAAACCTTATTTAATTTATTTTTTTTACAAGGCTTCATTAGAAATTTACCATGCCATTTGTTAATTGACACCTATCAGGATTAACGATAATGGGAAGACTACAAAATGTTGACTCTACCACTGATCCCTCTGATCTATTGTTCACTCTGCTCCGCACTCCTCAGTATCTGACTCACACTGATCCTTGTCTACTACGAAAATGTGTTGCTGTTGACTCTGCTACTAAGCCTCCTCCTCTGCTGTCAACACTGCTTTGCACTTCTCAGTATCTGACTGACATTTATCTTCCTTCTACTGAATATTGTGGGGTCCCATAGCAAGCTAATGATTCATGAGACAAAAACAACTCAATGGACCCTACCCAAATTGTTGCAACTCTTGGGAATATTGTTTCACATCACCCCACCTCTCACCTAGAGGTATGGTTGCATGTGCTCCCTCTACCCACTTGGCTCGAAATTTCCTCCTGTTTGAGGTTTCTACTTTAGTGGATGTTTCCACTCTATCTCCTCTCTACTTCTCCATTTGTGGCTACTCCATAGCTTGTTGAGGATGCTTTTGAGCCTACCTGTTGAGAGGTCTATCTAGTCATATTGTTGTTGCTACTACACTCCCACTGCTTCTACACTATCGTCGTAACTACTACAATAATGAGTTTGATCTCCCTAGATCCTAAAGTACTAGATTCCATAGGGTTTCTCCCTTTGAGTATTGATCTCCTTGTTGGAAATCTCTTTGCCCCTCAGTCTTCCAATATCAATGATTAAAACTCCTTTTTGTGTCACTAAACATTGGCTCATTGATCTTCCCACTAGCATCCTTTTAGCCCCATTAGGAAGAATTTTGCACATGAGGTCTTCTGGATCTGCATTGAACTAGAGCTCCATCTATTTGTAATTAGAAATTCATTTGCAAGGACAACTTGAAATTCTTTTGTTCTATTTCAATTTTAGCTTCTATACCATGTACAAATTTCTACAAAATAATCTTTTGTACCATGTAGAAATTTCTACAAATCTAGCTCTCATACCATGTATAAATTCCTTGTAGATTCAAACTGCTAATTTTAATTTACTAAGACAATAGAATTATATCTACTCTACTCATTAGCGGAAATAATTAAATGATCAATAAATCACGAAGCATACAAGAGAAATAATTCAATCAATACATTACACAATGATTTCTTAGGGAAATCCATAGCTAAAAGCCCCTGCAATATGTATATTGCATTAGTTAGAAAATATGGAAAGATTACAATTCTTTGCACAAGCCTGAGCAACCTATGTACAATATTTATATGTCTCACTACTTACTAGAAAAGCATTAGATAAATGCAATATTCTCTAGTCAACCTAGAGTTTAACTAGCACAAGTAGTCTATATCCTTTATTTGACTGAATTCCTTCATACAACACTTAGCCAAATTACTAGCTTTCCAACCTCCTACTTCCTTACGTTGTTAAATAAGGAATTAGGCCCTTATTCACTAGGAATTTTCATCCATTGGATTATGCAGTTTCTTTAGGCTATTCCTCTCACTGCTTGAACCATTTGTACAATTTGAATGAGCATACAACTGATAGTACATTGTCCTTGAACTCCAATTTCAACGAGGTATTTCTCATACCTGATATACATGAGTTATTTGTGAGTGAATCTTCAATTTAATGTTTTATCACTCCAGGCAGCACAATAGAGTACTTTAGCCAGCACCACACTGCACTTCAGCCAGCACCACACTGTACTTCAGGCAACAACACACTGCACTTCAGGAAGCACCACACTAGACTTCAAGAAGCACCACACTGCACTTCAAGATGCACCACACTACACTATAGGCAACACCACACTCGACTATAGGCAACATCACACTACTAGACCTCCCACTAGTCCCTCCATCAGTTGGAACTAGTTTAAGTGACTTTAACTTAGTTAAATTGAATTAATTAATTACAATTCAAAATAAAATCAACTAGGGCTCCTATAATGTTGGAGAAACTCTACATGACTCTAGTTAGATCCTCAACTCGAATTATCTAACCAACTAATTCAAATTGACATAGCTAACTAATACAAGTTATCAAGATATGTGGAATTACAATTTTATTCCCAATTTAATTCAAGGATAAAATTAAATTAGGATTTTCTTGTTGCATTTTCATCACTCCATCTTAGCAAGAAAGGAATTCTACTCTATATTGATATCGTACCTTTGGAATGTTCTTCATGCAACACTTCTCTCTGCTGCTATTGCAACTGCAACATCTGCAACTGAAAAGCATCCAAAAAAATAAGAAAATAATCACTAATTCAATCTACTTCTTTCTACTCGGAAAACTATGCTACTGCTGACTCTTCTACTGAGCCTCCATCTTTTCTATAAACTCTTCTTTGCACTCCTCAATATCTGACTGACATCGATCCATGTTTACTGGGAAAACTGTGTTGCTAATAACTTTGCTACCGAGCCTCGCGCTCTACTGTCAACACTGCTTTGCAGTCCTCAGTATCTGACTCACATTGATCCTCCTACTACGTAATACGGTGGGACCTTGTAGCAAGGTAATGATCCACAATAGAAAAACACCTCAATGGACCCTGCCTAAATTTTTGTAACTCTTGGGGCTATTTCTTCACATCGCACCACCTCTCACCTAGAGATATGGCTGCATGTGCTCCCTCTACCCACTTGTTTGATAATTTCCTCCTACGGGAGGTCTCTCCTTCAGTGGATGTTTCCACCCTATCTCCTCTCTGCTTCTGCTTCTCCATTTTTGGTTGCTCCATAAGTTGTTCTGGCTGCTTCTAAGGCTGCATGTTGAGAGGTCTAAATGGTCCCTCTCAACCACCAAATCTCTATTATCTTCTTTTCTCCTCAATGATTTTCATGAATGAGCTAAATCTAATCTACTCATACTGTTGTTGCTATTGTTCCCCTAGATTTTCCCCATTGTTGCTGCAACTGCTGCAATAATGCGTTTGATCTTTCCAAATCTTGTAGTGCTAGATTCCATAGGGTTGCTCCCTCTGAAACTAGACTCCCTCTAAGTCTCGATCTCCCTATGGGAAATATATTTTCCCCCCAAACTTCCAACATCAACAGTCAAAACCTTTTTTTGTGTCACTAAACATTAGCTCATTGATCAACCCACTAGGAGCCTTCTAGCTCCATTAAGAAGTTTGCACAAAAGATCTTATGGATATTCCCTCAACTAGAGCTCCATCAATTTGCAATTTGAAATTCACATGCAAGGAGAATTTCAAATTCTTCTGTTCTATTATGATTTCATCTGCAATACCATGTAGAAATTTCTACAAATTTACCAGTGATATCATGTGGATATTTCTACAAATCTAACTCTGATACCATGTAGAAATTCCTTGTAGATTCAAACCACTAATTGTAATTTACTAAAACAATACACTTGGATCTACTCTACTCATCACATGAAATAATTAAACGATCGAGAAATCACGGAGCATAGAAGAGAAAGAATTCAATCAACACATTACACAATTATTTCCCATGGAAAGCCACAACTAAAATCCCTTGCTATCTGTATATTGCATTAGTCAGGAAATACGAGAAGATTACAATATTTTTCTGAAGCCTGAACAACCTATGCATTATCTCTATCCGTCCCACTGATTCCTAGACAAGCCTTGGATGAATACAATATTCTTTGCTAAACCTTGAGCTCAACTAGCACAAATATTTTCTATCCTTTGCTTAACTCACTGCCTTTGGCCAACACTTAGACAAATTCCTAGCCTTCCAAGCTCCTACTTCCTTGCACTATTCAATGAGGAATTGGGCCCTTATTTAATAGGAATTTTCATCCTTTGAATTTTGAAGTTCCTTAAGGCTCTTCCTCTAACTGCATGCACCATCTCTACAATTCTGACGAGTATACAACTAATAGTATATTGTCCCTGAACTCAAATATCAGCTGGGTCTTTCCCAGATGTAACATGCATGAGTTATTTATGAGTGAATCTTCAGTTTACTATTTGATCACTTCAAGAAACACCACATTGCGCTTCATGCAACACCACATTATGCTTTAGGAAGTACCACACTACACTTCAGGCATCACCACACTCGACTACATGAAACACCACATTACTAGACCTTCCACTAGTTCCTCCATTAGTTGGAACTAGTTTAATTGACTTTATCTCAATTAAACTGAATTAATTAATTACAACTCAAAATAAACTCAACCAGGGCTCCTATAATGTAGGAGACACTCTACATGACTCTAGTTACACCCTCAACTCGAATTAACTAAACCACCTATGTCAAATTAACTTAGTTAACTAATACAAGTTGTCATGAGCTATGGGATTATAATTTTATTCCCAATTTAATTCAAGGACAACATTAAATTAAGATTTGCTTGTTGCATTTTTAATAGAGGTGTTATATAACCTTGACTGATT
>APFE031575128.1:35936-48589 GCA_000404065.3 Pinus taeda | reverse complement strand
TATTTATTTATTTTATTTTTTTTTTACAAAATAAACTACTTTTAATCCTAATCATTAAATTATTATTAATCGTTTCTTTTACTTAACAAACTTATATATAATATATACCGTTGTAACTTACCATTAAATTATTTATTTATTTTTATTCCACAACTTATCTTATATTTTAATTAGAATTATATATTTAAAATTTAGTATTATTGTATATAATTAAATAAATCACTTTGAAAACTAACCATTAGTTTATTTTATTTATGTATATATTTACCTAATTGAAATTATTTCCATAAAAGAAAAGAATAAATAAGAATAATTATTTTATATTAACAACCTAGACCTAATGTTATTTTAAATAAATAAATAATTTACTTTTAATACTATTCACTTATTTATTTATTTTTACCTAATTTTACTTATTTCCATAAATAAAATAATATATTAATAATATTAATATTATGAATAATAATATATTATTAAATTAATAAATTTGACCTGGGTCCTATAGTTCAAATTTAGCCATAGTTCAAATTTAGCCGTTGGAGTCTCTGCTCAGACTATTTAACAGGCTAAGCTGGATATGTTTCTTCAACTTGTCCTGACGATGAACCACATTAGTTGGTTCGAAACGCATTGACAAATGTTTGTCTGCATGTGATTTACGCCGAAGTTATTCTTTCAACTATTATGGATCACAAAAGCCTCAATTCAACTAAAGATTGTCTAATTTCAGGTAAGTTAATTGTTGTAGTTAGCTTTTCTCATAATTGTTGTAGTTGCAATTTGATTTATGTTTTGACTTTAACTTAGTTTTACTATAGTTGTAATTTGTTCTTATAGCCTATGTTGTAGTTAACTTCTATAACATTGTTGTAGTTCACTTCTTGAATTTATTCATTAGCCACTATAATCTTATTTCTTGCAATTAGTTTGACATGTGAGTTGTTGAAATTAAATTCTATAGCAATAGATAATTAGTTTCCATTAGAATTTAGCTATCAAGTTAAGTAGATTAGTTTCAGAACTATACTTGTTATCTGATTTTCTTTGTTAGTCAATATAGATTGTAATATGTCATATAATTTTCCATCAATTATGTATATAAAATATGTCCACATCACATAAATATCTTGTAAGTAAATAAGGCTTAAGACTTTAGGTTCCAAAATTGCATATATAGTGCACATTGTTTAAAAGATTAAGATCTTGGATTGACATTTAAAATAAGGTTTTTCTTGTACATTGTTTAAGCCTATCATACCCTATCGAAGTTAGGGTTTGTGAATGATCTTCAAAACATTTTTAAATGAGTGAACTTTGAACTTTTTCTATAATTTTCTTTCTATGAATAATTAGGCCATGAAATATTGATCATATTGAGAAAACAACTCAAGATATGTTAGGTAAATATTTCATATTCCGATTCAGTATAATTTTGAAGATATACCCTGTGGAAGTTAAGTTTGTGAATGGCCCTAAAATTAATTTCAAAAGAGTGGTCATGGATTTTTCACTATAAATTTTTTTATGACACACTTTATACTAAGAAAATTTCAAAGATGTGAGGAGACATACCGAAGTGACTCAAGTAAAAAGTTTTGAATCAGATATAAAAATTGGACACTTGTCATGCTATAATATTTTACTCTTAAAAAGAGGTCAAAATCCACAAGTTTGATAAATTTATTGCATGAACGAAAATACTGGTGTCTCTTTCTACGTTGGTTCTTAACAATGGGTAGTAGTATCTCTTACTAAGTTGGTGCTTAAAAATGGGATTTGTAACATACCCCCTTATCCCCCTGTTATAGGCCATTTTGTCACATTCGATCAATAGGCCTCCTAATGGGATAAATAAACATCTTATCCCCCATTGTCATCATATTGCACAAAGCCCTAAGCATTTCTCTTTCATTCCCCAGAGCTTTTGTCCTAAACTGCATCATCCGAGCCAATTTAGGACCAACGCATCATGGCCTCTTATTTTACAGTGTTCACCTACAAGTTACTCCACTATAGCCCGCATTGATCACCTACAGGTTGCTCCCCTTTGCACTTGTTGGTTCTAGAGATTCAGGAAAAAGAGAGAAATTTTGAGAGCCTCATTTTCCAAAAGTTTCCAAAATTTGTTACGACCATTTACCTCAAATAAAACATTTGTATCTTATCCTATCCTACTTTGAAGTTTCCATCCCTTATCCTTTGATCCCATCCTCCCATAAAAGGTGGAGCTAAAACCTTAGATTGGTAATTGGATAAGAACTCCCAACTTACCCCACTCCTCTATATATTTGCAGCCTTCTATATGCAAGAGGTTGGCTTTTGGAGAGTGATTCTACCCTTATGTTGTTGTTCTGAGAGGTTTCATTTCATGCATTTAGGGTGATTGGAGGTGAACATTGTGACAAGGAAAGGACAAGTCTTCCTGGAGGAGATCTCCTATAAGATCAACACCTATTTATGGTTGTAAACCCCTTCCATTTTAATTAATGCAAAGAATTATTTATTTTCCTATACGTGATGTTGTTATTTCATATATTTCAATACCATGTTGATCTATTGAATAGAGTATTTAGATGATATTTCATAGATCTCGTAGTTTCTTGGCTTGTGTTATCTAACTATATTGGTTCTAATTTTGGCAATTGAAGTTGGAATTGGAGCATTCAAGCTAAAGAAGGAGTGAAGCCTACGATAGATTCTAGGTAGGTTTCATTCCATCATCTATTTACTTTAAGGAAAGCATTGTGTTCCTTGCCTCGCTGTTGTTCTACGTTAGCCACCAAACCTAGGGGAGATACTTTTGTCTACAATCGTAAATCTCGTATAACAAAATGGCGACTCCACTGGAGAATGGTGTATTTCGTTGCTGGTTCCTTTGTCCTTTGTGTTTGATAACCTCCTTGATAGACCTTTGTTGCTTTACCCAACCAAGAACAGACCTGGGAAGCCATTTCATTGAGTCTCAATTGTAATTTTTGTGAGGGAATCCTCTATCCTTGGACCAATGCACCCTATGTTCCTCTAACAAATCATTGCACCCCACCTGGGCCCTCTTTTTTCTTGCGTTTCAAAGAAATGGTGTCTCTTCTGCACCAACATTGGCCTTTGTTTTTTCATAAAACTTTCCCTTATTTTTGAGTGTCTCTTTGATCATCCAAATTCCAGTTGACCTTCCCTGAGTCTTGATTGTCTTGTGGTCTCTATGAAGCCTCCATTTGGTTTGCGTTTGTGTTTGATTTCATTTGGTAGGAGTTGGTTTTGATATTTCTTTATTCTTATCATTTTGTCACTTGCAAACTGATTTCATTTGGTCATTGACTGCTTGGATGAATTATTGTTTCAGTACTCATTTTGAAAAGTGCATTTGAATCAGTGATTAAACATTTTCATCTTACTTTTCTTCACTTCGAAAACTAAGTGTGTTGAAAAGATTTTTTTTTGCATTGCCATTTAGGGTTTTGTGTGTTGTTTGATATAGGAGTAGGCATACTGAAAGGAAAATTGCATCTTTCATCTTGTTTGATGCATGTTGTGTGTTGGATATTGATTTTTCTTCCCTTCCTTAATTATAGTTTCATTAAAAGATAAATGTTTCCATTTTCTCATGCTAGATTTGCATTTTACGATATTGAAGTGACATTCGTGGTGAGCCCAAAACTAAAAGTTAATCAAAGATAAACAGTAAAATTTATTGAATCAACTTAAGGAGCATTTTTAACATTCATGCAAAAATTTATAGGTCTAGGCTAGAGATGTGTTCCAACATCGTTAAACGTAGGATTTGTCGTTGTTTTCTAGCATTGTATCCCAGGGATAAAATATCGTTCCACATATATGAGTGTATAGGATCATTGTCCATGTACCTTTGGGTATATTGGATGGCACTCCACGCATGTAAAGTATACAGGAATGCTCTCATCGAATAGTTATCCATTATACAACACTACTACGGACTGTACTCCCACATATCGTCGAGTATATTTTGGGAGTCCCTTATAGGTTGTTATCCATCCATAGGTAACCGAGTCTATGAAACCTCTTTTCTTAAGGTCACTAAACCTAACCTTCCTATGTTAGACACTTTGATTCCTTGGATTTTTTAACTTGAGGAGCCTCAACCATCTTGATCTGTTAGTTCATGTCCTTCCTCTTCTCTTCCTTTGTCTCAGTCAGAACCTATATATCTTGGACATGACGGTGAACCTCTTCCATGCAGACTTGCGAGTATTAAAGAGATCCTACAATAAGAGCCTCATCCTTCTACTCATGTTCATTGGGAAGGAGTCCATTTTTATCATATTGATCCTCTTCCACCTCTTAATACTCTGATACAAACTCCTTTTCCTGATTCTTTAGACTTACCCATGAATTTCTTATGACAATATTTATTGGGGTCGTTAACCACGACTAGAACTGATCCAACCATTTCATCCATGTCCACCACTATGGTTGATACATCGAATTTTGCTTCCATATCTATGTTTGCAACATCATCCAAAACACATATGTATGGTTTCTTGTTCATCCCACCCGCTTATCAGTCTCTATTTGGTATCTTTTTTGGTGAGGCTTCCAATCCTTGGACCTCTCCCGTGTCATCTCATTCTAGAATAACATTTGGTTCTTCTCTTATCCTGACTTCTTAGTTTGCTCCTCCTCCTCCACCTACACCCACCATCGAGCAACAGGATGGCCTTATGTCAGTAGGCAAGGCTACCTTCAACAACCTAACTCTTCTTATGTTGGGTACCCTCCACCTAGAGCGCAGTTTCCTTCATCATCCCCTCCTCCTTTGGCAGGAGTACAACTTGTTGTTAGTATACCTCAAATTGGTAATAAACCTTATTATAGTCCTCCACATCCTGGAATGGTTTCTAGTGTTTGGAAATCTACTTTGCCTGTTCAACCTGGTTCAATTTGGGACTGATTTTTGAATCCCCAACCTGCACCATCTTCGTCTCAAATTTCTATCCATCCATCAGCACCCTAACAAGTTCAAATACATGTGATCTAACCTTTACACATTGTTGTTTCATCATAACCTTTTCAATCGATATCTAGCATTTCCCAAGTCCCTCTTACCCAGCCTATACAAGGTAACTTATACTCTCAACCACTTGGACAGGGTACTCCTCAAGTCTCGATAGGTCATATTAGCAATAGTATGGCGCAGTCCCAATCGAACCCACCTTACCATGGGACAATGAAAACACCCATCGGGAAACAGTATGGACCATATCAAGGTATTCCTTAAGCGCATTTTCAAGGCTAGAAAACCCAAACCCAACCATTCAAGTAGCTTTATCATCATCCTAGGGCTGGACAACAAGGTCATTTATATACTAGTTATCACAATCCTCCCTATCCTGGTACTCAGGTTCCTTATCATAAGAACCCTCCTTATCTAGCGATGCAAGTGCATGTTCCTCAAGCTATTCCTTCATATCCAGGTCATCCACCTCTAGATTTTAACTGGAAGTTTCTTTTTGTGGCCATTCTCGAATTGCCAAACTTTAACCGACAATTGCCTTTTGTGGCCACTCTTGAATTGTCAGACTTAACTCAGCTCACTAATGATCCCAGCACTCATTCTCCATTATGGCCAATTATTCCCACTAAATTGCCTTCTTATATGCCAAAATTCAATGGGAATCTAGGAGAATACCCGTCGATGCACGTTATGATGTATCATTTATGGTGTTCTTCAAACTCCCTTAATGATGATTCCATTCGACTTCATCTTTTCCAACAAACGTTGACAGGTACTACAGCTAAATGGTATATTTAATTACCTATAGATTCATTTCATGATTTCAACACTTTAGCCACTACACATTTCCAGTTGCTCATTATATATGAAACTAGAACGGAATTCTTGACCAACTTTAAACAATCAGATTCCACTCACATCTCAGATCACATTCATGAGTGGAGGTGTCATCGTCAATTGGTCAAGACTTATGTTCCCAATCAATTGTTAGCAGAATGGTTTCTCAAATATCTGTTAGATCCTATAATAGAAGATGTGGCTAAAGGTGGAGTCATGATCGAAGAGAAAGTTATCGCTCGTGTGCAACATTTGGACCTTGTTTGTACCCAATCGGGAACACTCTATGATAAGATACCAAATTCTTTGAGAACTTTGAATATTATTCCTGATCCACATGGTAAATAATCTCATGTCATTGATGGCATGATTGGTTCCGCCAATTCATAGTCAACGAGTAAACCATCTGGTATTTCTCTTACCGCATTTGCTCAAAACCCTCAATCTCTTCCTCCTATGACTTCTGCTTCCGAGATTAATGTTGTTTCATCTGATAAAGGCAAGTCTCAATAGAATCCTAGAAGAAAGAAGAAAGGAAAAGGTAAGAAGAAGAAATACCCCTCTCTGCAGGATAAACAAACAAACCAGTCCTCCAATGAGAAATGAAAGCCTTGATACCCTTGCTTAATTTGCAATGAGGATCACTTTACACATGATTGTCCTCATGCACTGAAGTGAACCAGTTTCTTAAATCCTCTGCTTCTCATGTTGTGTTGACCAACTCATTTCGCAATTAGGAGACTCATATGGTTGCCCGAGACCCTTCTTCCTCTAACACGGTTTTGATGTTTTCCTCCTCAAAACTAAAATCTGACGTTATGGTGGCCACTCGAAACAAGGACTATGGTAATGTAAATCCACCAAATGGTCATGCTAAGGATCAACCTGTTTGTTCGACATCCCCTGCATCTAATCATACTCCACCCCTAATTCCTGTAGAAATAACTATCAAGCCTCGAAAAGGCATTATTCATAAGTCTTCTTTCAACCCTCGTTCAAGAGTTCCCTAGAATTATAACATAGACTTGGATCAGTCTCCATCAATTATGTCAAATCTTGAGGTGTTGTAAAATTGCCCCGCCCAAACGAAGACCTTATTGTCAACTATCGGGTGTGTGGATCCATTGGATTGCAACCTAGTGCTTTTCTCTCATGAAGTATATACCCCTCGACTTCCATCTCAGTTGGCCTTTATAATCCAGGTCGTCGTTTGTGGAAAGAAAATTCATTGCTCTATTGTGGATGAAGTAGCCTTGACCTGCATTATGCCTTTGTCTTGCTAGAAAGTGATTGGTTCCCCTCTACTAAGTCAATCAACCACCACATTGAAAGATTTTGATGGAAGAACTTACAAACCTTGTGGGATCCTAAATTCCCTCCAAGTAGAACTCAAGGGAAAATTTGTTTCCATAGAAGTCGAAGTTATTAGGGGACCTCTCGATTATAATATTCTATTAGGATGTATGTGGGTTTATGCCATGGCTACTGTCATTTCAACCTACTTCTTCATGATTGACTTTCCTCATAAAGGCGAGATTGTAGCCATAGATCAACTCACCTTTTTCACCTCTGATTCTCATGTTACTGGAAGTGTCCCTCTTGCAGAGGAAACTCTACATTCCTATTAGCATGTCAGAGTTGGATTGTTGAATGATTCTTCACTTATGGGAACCTTTTCGCTCCCTCCTCTTTTCCTTCCTCACAGTTCATCTTTAGTTACTTATATCAACATGATATCATCTTCTACTGTCTGAGTTGATCCCTCGATTGTACCCAATGAAACTAACATCCGAAGTTTTGGCAACTGAATGTCGCTTAGCCCTGTTGAGCTAGATTACAAAGCCATCTATTTAGCTTGTGTAGACTCCACCTTTTATTCGATTAATTTGGTAGATCGATCACTAGATTATGGCACGTCTTTTGATCCTTTGTCTCTTGTATTCTCTAGTAATGAGAGCATCATGGAGATCATGATGCCATATCATGGGTCATGGGACAAACATTACCATTGGTCCTCCTTACCAAATTCCATAGAGGATAATCTCAGTGAGGTATATTTACCTAATTTTATCAAACTCTTTATGAATTTCATCTCAATTCATGAGTTTGACCCTGAAAAGAACCTTTCAAAAATATTGAAGAGACCATACCTCTCGATATTTCAACCAAACCAAGCATTGTCTGAAATTTATACATTGGAGAATCTTGTTCTCAATCTAAGATTGAGATTTACAAATCCCTTTTTCATGAGTTTTGGAATGTATTTGCCTAGTCATATGAGGAAAATTCTAGGCACTAACCCAAATATCTTAGTGCACAAGATTAAGATGTATCCTGATGCCAAACCCATCTAGCAGTGTCTCCATCCGGTACATCCTAGGAAGGCTTTCGGGATTAAGGCTAAAGTTGAAAAGCTTCTTCGGGTTGGTTTCATATACCTTGTTCCTTTAACTAATTAGGTATCAAATATTGTCCCTGTGGAGTACTAAAGAAGGTATGTTTTTGGTAATTATTTCAACATCTTTTCATTAGAACTTACAAACCTTTTTGCATCATGAACTAGGAAAACGATAAGGAATTATAATAAAACATGTGAGATTAATATGCAAGATGAAAACACTGACAATTGTCATTTCCTTATGCAAAAAGAAGGAAAAATGAGAAACTGTCATTCCAAAGGAAAGGACAAGGATGGGTTAACCGTTTTCCTTTTGATGGCAGACCATATGCAAACAAGGCAAAGAAAATCAAAGTGAATCGGCCTTGGAAAGGAAGTGGAGATATCAGCTCGGCACAAGAAAGAAAAGAAATGACTGGGGACTAACGGTTCGGCGAATCCCTCAGAATCCTTGATCCTGAGGGGTCACTGTTTTAACTATTTCTGCACTTAGAAATCTCCGCCTTCACCCTTATAAAAGGGGCATCACTGTTAGCTCGAGAAGGAGGGAGAATCTATTATGTTTTATGTAATTTCCTTTTAAGATCAAAACTTTGATCATCGAGTCCCGTTAAGAACTGATCTATTGTAATTCCACTTTATGCATTAATACAAACTTGGTTGCTATTTCATCTTTGAGTCTAGAATAATTTCAAGTGGTGTACCCATGGAGGATAAGGGCCCGGCCCTGGAGGACACTTGCTCCTGTACCATTACGTTTGCTTTATGTGTGGTTTGCTTATCGACGTTATTTGGTAATCTGATGTGTTTTGTAAGTTTACATCACATGCTCTATTATGTTTAATTTATTAAGGTTTCTAAAGACAGAACTATTGTATTGACTCTCCATCGTATCACTATTCCTTTAGGTGTTGATATAATACTACCAGTCTTTACAGAATATTGTTGTTTTTTAATTACAGAGCCTTTGTGCTGTGCACTTGTTCATTAACATTATGGAATTCATCTTGGGAGTTATGTTCTTTGCGATTGTTGGATCTATGAGAAATGCTGTTCTATTTTGAAATGCAGTCGTACTCTTTCTAACTAAGATTGATAACTGGATCAGGTTACTATTAAAGTGTGTCATGTGTATATATGGTTTTCAAGCGTTGTTCTATAATTCATCATTAGTCAGTGTTGTTCCATTTTGGTGTGTTATTCAATCCACCCTTAAGAGTGAAGGATTGTTGTTTGATTCCTGTAGATTACGATTAGTGCATTTGATCTTATAGACTAAGGTGTTACTACTTGTTAGACTTAGTTGTTGTTCCATTTCAGGTTTGTTGTTCTATTTCTTAATTGTTGTTCCATTTCTTATCTGCCGTTTCATTTCTTGTCATTTGTTATTTTGGTGTGAAGAACGATCTCAGGCTATAGTGAGCATTGACATCTACTGTCCGGCTCCCAGATCCACGATCTATTCTCTAGTTTCCTTTTCCATCAGTTTACAAAGGGATGGGTTATTGCTACTGAACCCTTGACTGATAAATTGCTTAGTTTTCTGAATGTGTGGTTTAATCTCTTAAAGTAGTTAGCTGTAAATAAGCATCTGTTTACTCTTGTATTTTCGAACACTGTGCTACTAGCATTACTCTAGCAAATGATAGCCTCATACTGAGACACTCTTTGAAATAAAAAAACATTCCTGGATTGACATATTAATGTGAGGTAATTAGAGGTGAAAGAGACCCTTTTTATAGCTCCACATTTTGGCGTCGTTGCCAGGGAAAGAGTGTAGCCATTTGTTATTTTTTTCAGGGTAGTGTACGAACCTGCTAGGGAAGAATTTAAGAACCTACGTGTGGAGCATGTAACAACTCTACTCCTCTACCCGCTTTCCTACAGACTTGCTGCTGTTTTGTTTGGGTAGAATCTAGTAGTTAATTTGTGTGCATGACTAAGCAGAAAAAGCCAGAAAAGAATTCCAAACCTCTACCCAAGCCAGAAAAAGCTAAGGGGCTAGTGACCCTTGGCCGACCAACCTTCATAGACAAAATCTTCAAGAAAGATGAATCTCAACCCTTAGTAGGACCCAGAAAAGTCATTTCTAAATAGCCTACTAGTTCCCTTCAGGCCATAGGATCACCATATGTAGCCTTTGCTGAGGTGCATAGCAAAACTGAAGAGCAGGACTTTCAAGAAATTGAAAATTCTACTCCATAACTATTTCAGGAAGGGAATTTCAGTAATCTTTGTGAAGGAGGAGGAGAGACAGGGGAAACCGAGGAACAGAGATCTCCTCTTGAGACAACTCAGCCATTGAACAACCCAGAGAAGGGAAGTGCTGCAAAAATAATCTTTGAAGAAACTCAATCTCCTCAGACATTAGGCACTCTCATTATCCCAGATAAAGGAAGTGCTATTAAAACTATTCCTGTTAAAGCCATTCCCCCTCAACCTAGGAATACCCTCCTAGATATCCCAGAAGGTTATTGGCATATATTCGACCAAATGGCTCAAAACAAGCCAAACACCCAAACCTCTACATTACAATACCCCATAGTGGATTCTACAGCAAATGCACCTATGAAAGCAATCACTCTTCAATATATCCCTACATTCTATGGTCTTACATCAAAATACCCAGATGCATTTCTATTTGAATTCGATGTGCTGTGTAGGGGATATGATTACACCACCGACCCCCAGAAACTGAAACTATTTCCCTCTACATTAAAAGGGGCTGCTTTAGGATGGTTTATGGGATTAGGTGGCGGGGTTATAAATAACTAGGATCAAATGAAAGAATCTTTTCTAAAAAATATCAAGACTATTACAGGTCTAGAAAACTGAAGGACGAAATATTCCAGATGATAGCTAGACCAAACGAAACATTAGAGGAGTATGTGGAACGTTTTCAGTATAATATACAAAGATCTCCTTATGCATCACTATCTTTACCTGATAATGTGTTAAAAACAACATTAATAAGGGGCATGAAGGAACAATGGATTGAAACATTAAACATTATGGGAAAAGGAGATATTTATCAAGAAAATTTTGCTAACATTATTGATTTATGTATCAGGAGCTCGAGAGGCAGCATAAGAGTAAAATTGACAGAACATGATCGGTTTGTAAGAGATAATAAAATTTCGACAGAAGGAGTAACGCGTGTAGAAATTGGAAATTTATTGGAAAATTTTAAAACTGATATACTAGGGACACTAACTACACAACTTGATATTATGCAGGCCAAATAGAAGTAAATGGACGCAAAACAGAATTTGGCAATCTTCTGTCCCCGATGCAGGAAAAAGCATAGCCATAAGGAGTGTCCACTGGATGCAGTCCAAACATGCGCCATCTGTACAAAAGATCACCTTACGGAAAGTTGTCCCTCACTTCCTGGATTAAAAGCAGTATATAAGGAAGTAGAAGAAGAGCTAGAATCGATGTATTTTCTCAACCAGCGCCGTCAGCGGCAGCCGCGAAAATCTGGTATGTTTCCAGACCCAACTTCTTATTTTCAGCCTCCGCAGTATAATTCTCAACAATATAATATGTGGCAAAGTCAATTTCAACCCCCGTTTCCAAACTGGTCACCACAGTCGTTTCCTTCCTCAACCCCGTGGCTGAATTAGGCAAGCTAATCTGGTTGGCTGAATCTTCCTTATACCCCACCATATTGGCAAAGTAACACATACCCACCACAATGGACTCCCCTACTTCAAAAATTTCAGCTTGGCAGACAAACTGGTAGAGACCAATGCATCAGCCAGTAGGAACCATTCCGCTCCCTCAACCTACACTGCCGGCCTTACAACAAAATCCCCAGTCTAATCTGAGACCGCAACTCCCAGCCCAACCCAACCCCAATCCAAATAACAGACCGGTCCAATCTGTCCAAATCATAGAAACACCAGAAATAAGAGTCGATCTGAGGGAATGTAATGATCTTCAGTTAAGATCTGGGCATGTTATTGAAACCGAGGGAGATAAGACAGTTCAGGTCGAAAATCAGTTACCTAGAGAACATCCGTCACAAGAAGAGGATGTGAATAAACAACAAACTCATAATCAAGCAACCACATCCTCTCCCTTGTTCCCAGAACGATTAGCCATACCTCGACCTATACAATATCCTGATTTTGACATTCTGGGAGAATTACAAAATTTGTACATAAAAATTCCATTCCTCCAAGCCATTCAAGACATCCCGATATATGCAAAATCTATCAAAGAATTGTGTATAAAGAAACCAAGAAGTAATAGAACAAATAATCCAAGAGTCCAAGTAATTGACACTCTATCTGACTTATTATCAGGAAAAGAAACACCCATTAAATACGAAGACCCAGGAAATCCAATAGTAACTGTGCAAATTTATGGTCAGACCCTTTCCAATGCCTTAGTTGATCTAGGAGCTGCAATCAATATCTTAAC
>APFE031575128.1:0-35576 GCA_000404065.3 Pinus taeda | reverse complement strand
ATTAATAATTTCATTAGTCAAACTGAACTCACATCCCGCACACAATGTCACATGATAAAAGCAACATTTGATAGTGAATTAGAAGAAGATCCTCTTAAAGATACACATGATCATACAATACATGTTACCTCTGTTGCAAATAATAAAATTGTGGAAATTGAACTGGGAAAAACCTTAAACATTAATGCCAACGTCACATCCGAACAAGAAATGAAGTTCATCCATGTGTTAAGGAAATATAAAGAAGCATTTACATGGGACTACCCTGATATGAAAGGAATTGCCCCCCAGTTATGTACACACCGCATTTACATAGAAAAAGATGCGAGACCTGTTCGTCAGCCTCAGAGGAGACTAAATCCTCATCTAAAAGATGTGGTAAAAGTTGAACGTCAAAAACTTTTAGATGTCAATTTCATCTATCCTATCTCTGATAGTAAATGGGTCTCTCCGCTTGTGGTGGTACCAAAAAAGAATGGGAAATGGAGAATCTGTGTGGACTATAGAGTGCTAAATAAAGCAACACAAAAAGACCACTTCCCTCTCCCATTCATCAACCAAGTATTAGACACTTTGGCAGGAAAGAAATTCTTTTCTTTCCTGGATGGCTTCAGTAGATACAATCAAATTCAGTTTGCCCCTGAAGACCAAGACAAAACTACTTTTACTTGTCCTTGGGGAACATTTTCCTAACGAGTTCTACCTTTTGGCTTATGCAATGCTCCTGCCACATTCCAAAGGGCTATCCTCAGCATTTTTTCAGACTTAATAAATGAAGGACTTGAAGTATACATGGATGACTTTACACCATACGGAGATGATTTCGATCCAGCATTGGATACACTAGAAAAATTCCTACAACGCTGCATTTCTACCAGGTTTTGTTTAAGCCATGAAAAATGTTATATGATGATGACTGAAGGACTTATCCTAGGACACTATATTTCAGCAGCTGGCATTCAGGTAGACCCAGCCAAAATCCAAATAATTTTGCTTATTCCCACTCCTACCACTCAAACGGAGGTACGCAATTTTCTTGAATTTTCTGGTTATTATAGGAGGTTTATAGAACATTATTCACATATTGCTGCACCTTTGTATGCACTAACTGGTAACATTGATTTTCTTTGGACAGAAAAATGTGAACGTGCTTTCAAGGATCTAAAGAAGCTCGTATCCATAGCCCCAGTCCTTCGAGGACCAAATTGGTATTTGTCATTTCAGATATCATCTGATGCCTCAGATACAGCCATTGGAGTAGTCCTTGGGTAGGAAGAGGATAAAAAACCATATGCAATTTATTACATCAGCAAAAATTTATCCCCTGCTAAATTAAACTACACTGTTACTGAAAAAATTTCTAGCTGTAATACATGTTGTCAATAAGTTTAGACATTACATTACTGGATATCATGTTATCTTGTACACAGATCATTCTGCCATAAAATATTTAGCAAACAAGCCTATCACAAATGGTAGAATAACTAGATGGTTGATTTTATTGCAGGAATTTGATATTACAATCAAGGATCGACCTGGAAAAGAAAATCCTGTTGCTGATTTTCTCTCAAGAATGCCAAAGCCAATCGATGCAGCAGTAGTTGAAGATCAATTTCCGGTCAAGCATCTATTTGTTGTTGCTATTCAAAAACCATGGTATGCTGATGTTGCCAATTACCTAGCAGTAGGTAAACTACCAAAGCATCTAACTCCTAATGAGCGGAAACAGATTGTTCAGCGGAGTGCTCGATTTTCTTGGATTGGGGGTTATTTCTTCCACACAGGGGAAGACATGCATATCAGGAGATGCGTTTGAGAAGATGAAATATTTGACATTTTAAAATCCTGCCATGACGGACCATGTGGCAGACTTTTTGTCGATCACAGAACTGGACATAAAATGCTGCAAACAGGATGTTATTGGCCCACAATTTTCAAAGATGCAAAGAAATTCGTCCAAGCCTGTGACAGTTTCCAGAGAGCAGGACGCCCTGGTCAGTCTGATGAGATGCCTCTGAAACCACAACTAGTCATCAAACCATTCAAGCGATGGGCTTTTGATTTCGTTGGACCAATTAACCCATCATCAAACCAGAAAACATATATTTTGGTGGCAACAGAATATGTCACCAAATGGGTTGAAGCAGAGGCGTTGCCAAGAGCTACAGAGGATTCTGTCATACAGTTCCTATTCCATCTATTTGTATGTTATGGCCTTCCAAGAGAGATCATTACAGACGGTGGACCACAATTTGCTAGGAACAAATTAGCTGCAACACTCAACAACTATCATGTCCAGCATAAAATCACTACTCCATACCACCCACAAGCAAATGGGCAGGTAGAAAGCAGCAATAAAATAATAGAAGAAATCCTAACGAAAACCATTGCGTCACATAGACGTGATTGGGCTGCCAGAATACCCGAAGCACTATGGGCTTATAGAACAACATGGAGAAGTACCACTAGTTACTCACCTTATCAATTAGTGTTTGGAAAACAACCCATTTTCCCCATAGAATTCGAAATCCAAACATTGCGAACAGCACAGGAAGTTAGCTTAGATCTAACCAAGGCACAGATTAATCGATTACAGCAAATCAATGAGCTGAATGAAATTAGGCTCTCTGCACTTCAAAACACTGCCCTGATCCAGCAGCAACGAGCTAAATGGCATGATGTTCTCATTAAAAATAAAGTCTTCCACGAAGGAGACTGGGCACTTTTGTACGACTCCAGGTTTCAGGACTTCCCCGGGAAACTCCAGACTCGTTGGTTGGGACCATACGAAATCCAGAAGGTACATGATAATGGTACCCTTACTCTAATCACTATTGACAATTCTAGATATGCCTTCAAGGCAAATGACCACCGAGTTTGTCTTTATCGCAAACCACTCACTCGGGAGTCCTTCTACCAGCAGCTACGCCGAGACTCTGATATGGAAATTTTGGGGGAGGGAGAGAAGTCTTCCTCACCTGTAATTCATTAAGAAATTTATTTCTTTTCACAGTTTGTACGTAATTTCTTTTCTTTTGTCGAATCATTTTTGTACATATTTTTGAATCAACATTTTTCCATTACTATTTTTTTGCTGTTCCTTTTTTCAAAAGAACAACCCCCTTTGGATCAGTTGTCATTTTGCTGTAATTCTGTTCTTTTTCTTTATTTCTGTGTTCTGTTGTTCATTTTCCAAAGGAACAACATTTTCGGTTTTTGTTGTTCCTTTTTCAAAGGAACGACATTTGTTTGCTTTGTTGTTCCTTTTCTAAAGGAACAACATTTTCGATTTCTGTTGTTCCTTTTTCAAAGGAGCGGAATTTTTGTGCTTTGCTATTCATTTTCCAAAGCATTTCCGATTTCTGTTGTTCCTTTTCTAAAGGAACGACATTGGTGTGTTTCGTTGTTCCTTTTCCAAAGGAACAACATTTTCGATTTCTGATGTTCCTTTTCCAAAGGAATGGCATTGGTGTGTTTTGTTGTTCCTTTTCCAAAGGAACAACGTTCTTGATTTTTCTTGTTCCTTTTCCAATGGTGCGACATTTCTGTGTGTTTTGCTGTTCCTTTTACAAAGGAACAACATTTTTTATTTCTGTTGTTCCTTTTCCAAAGGAACGACATTTGTGTGTTTTGTTGTTCCTTTTTCAGAGGAACAACATTTGCATTTTCTGCTATTCCTTTTCCAAAGGAAGAACATTTTTTTGATCTTTTGTTGTTCTTTTCTCCAAAAGGAACACCACTTGCACTCTTTTGCTCTCCCTTTGAAACAGCTTGTTCCCCTTGCTGTTCTAAATTAAGGATGCTTCTTGTTCCTGTTCTTTCAAGTCTTTAGAATACAACTATGCACTTATGCAATGGATACAAAATCACAACATATTGAAATCAGTGAATCATAAAATTGCTATCTTTATAAGAAATTGCTCTGAATTGGTAAGAGGACAAAAGGAAGGACACACTTATTCATTATCTTTTGTTGTCATTGTTCTACTAATTCTACTTTGATTGGTTATCTTTATCATGTTGGTCCCTTTTAATCCTCTTTGATTATTATTCGGGAATAAGAGCAAAGGGTTTATATCTTCCTATTGAGATGTTAAGACTTCTTCCACCATTCCTACTCTTAAGGAGTGTTGAACCACCCTTTGTGTATAAATAGGGAAAGTACTTCATGAAAAAGAAAGAAAAAAAGAGCAAACAATGATGTCTTAATGACTTGAAAGTTGTCAAATGTAGGATAGGGGGTCTTATCAAGAGCCAGTCTACCATGATCATGAGGATGAAAGTGAAGTGGCATTCCCACTATGGCCACCACACTAGGGATATGGTCCAAAAGGTATATCAAATAAAGAACGCTTGGAATAGGAGGTCTCATCACGAGCCGGCCTACCCACCTTTCGCTCCTTCCTCGTGAATGGCATTATGGCTAACTGGTCACCAAGCCAGCATAATGGCCTACATTTTGACATCACACAACATTTCCTAAGCATAAAAAAAGGATCATGGTTCCATGGGTGAAATAAACAACTCTGCCAAGGTTATGGACACCTGTCGGCAGCAGAGCACTGTTAATGGTATTGAAGTCACATTATTTACACCAATAGGTAGTTATTAGCACCCTTCTGTTTCTTATGCCTTAGTATTCAATCATATATTATTTCCCAAACCATACAACGCATGTATATCTATTATTACCAATCATGATAGAACAATTGAAAATGACCGCATGAGACTCTGTATCCATGGCAGATGTCCTATCCCTAGCCTCGCACCATATCACCACAGTCTCTTACGTATTAAGCGACCCAACTCTACGCATCGATTTCGGTAATTTGCTACTTTTGTAAACATGGCATATTGCCATACGCTGTTCCTTAAGGACTTTGTTTCAGAACGGGTGCCACTCCTTTATTTGACAGTCGGGATGACCTATCACATTGCGGGGGGGGGGGGAGGTTAACCTCATCATTCCCTGGATTACGTGTCAGATCACCATTCGGGAAGCTGTGTACTGGGGTATAGCACGGCTCAACGGTATACTATCTTTTAATTTTTCTGCATGACTTGTTGTTCATAAGCCATTTCCATTATATACTCTGCAGCATTAGACTTTGAGCGAGTCTTGCGTCTGTTAGCCTCTCTGTGTTTCAACAGCGTGAACAGCTGTCGTTCCATTGAGAGTTTATAGCGAAACCATAAACATGGGAGGAAGATCGATTCGAAGAGAATCGTAGGTGTTAACAATCTCTGGTGCTTCTCGGGAAATCTTGGCAAGAGTAGGGTGGCTGACTTATCTCAATCGCTTACAGGAATCCAACGAGACTGTAGCAATTGAATTCTTGCAAAACTTTCAAGAGGATCACTCCATAGTGAGGGGGAGATGCATAGCAGTCACCAATGACATAATCATAGAAATCTCGGGACTGCTAGCCGCTGGACCTGTATGGACGTTAAAAAAGGAGAGATTATAGAATATCATAGAAATCTTCCAGGAGGAAGGCCAGAGCCTGACAATTAGAGGAAAGGGGGTTCTGCCAGCAACATTAGGAGAGTCGTGGGCAGAATTGGAGAAAACCATTCAAAGCTACATCACCTGTGAAGGTAGAAAAGACGTGGTAAGACCACGAAATCTTAAACTCTTAGCTGTACTAAAGAAAAAATGCTCTGTAAATTTACCTACATTTTTGAATTCATTACTTCATGACGTTGCACGGAGCATAAAAAAGGCACAACATGTAGAGTCATTTGTTATTCATCATGGGTTAATTCGGTTAATAGTCAGCCATAGCCTTACCCTACAGCAGAGCAGCTGGGAAGAGCTAATTGCCATGATAAATGGAGGATTGACCACACCATCCCCAAAACGTAAACATGCCACCAGTACACCTGAGTGTCTAGAAAAATGAAGGAAATCAGTCTGGATAGCATGGCTATGAGGGAGGCTGGAGAAGCCCCAAGGAAACACCAACCAGCTGGTAGAGATAGAAGATGAGCAACCCCCACGATTAGAAGGGGAAGACAATGAGAAAGGAATGTAGGGAAAAGAGGAAGGAGAAATGGAAGAAGAAGTCGAGCAATCTCAGCAAGAGGAGGAAACAAAACAGCAGGAAGGTAGCCCATTGTAGGACCCATTGGGAGAAGATGAATTGGCCAAAGTTTTGGCCAATATGGGCGAATATGGCCAACCTTCCAGTCCATTAGATCTCCATGTCGAAGAGGAGCCTCAGAAGGGAAATGCACCTGAAGAATCACATGTAGAGGAGGTAGAAGAAGAGAATCTACCTATTCATGATGAAAATATGACAGGAGATGCAGAACAGGAACAATCCATTCCTATCCAGACGACACTAGGAGAAATTCTGGAGGAAAGGGGGGCAGAAAAGGAGGTCACCCAAGAAATAACAGAACCAGCTAGGGTTCTTTCCCTGGAGCAACCAGAGCAGAGCAATGAAGAAGCACCCAGAGAGAAAATCAGGGAATTAGTCATAGTCTAGGCCACAGTGAACAACCTGCTGTTCCTTCTAAGGAAATTGAGGAAATTAAGGAATTGCGAAAGGAACAGCAGAGACTACTGAATATAATAGTTCAGCTCCACCAACAGATTAGGATTCTAAAAGAAAGGAAAAGGGTACAAAGGACTTCGGGAAGGAAAAATGCAACCACTCCAGCAAAACCCCTCAAGACAAAGGGGCGGAGGACTAGAGTCCATCCTGCTGTTCAAAATCCTGTCGAAACCAGGTTGTTGTTCCAAATGATGTTGAGAAGCAGACTGTTGTTCCAATTGAAAAGGAACAGCAATGGATTGATATCTACGTTAAGATAGAAATGGATGATGTGTTGACCTGCGATAAGGAAATTTAGACTGAGACACCACCTTCGGGAGTGATAAGAGTCATGAACTCAAAACAACGCAATAGGAAAATTCAGGTAAAACTCCCGGCCTCCACTGCCGCATGGAAAAGAGATCCAAAAATGGTAACCCTACGAAAGAGTTTGAAGCAAGCTCAGCAAGCAACAGAAAAGCTTAGAGAGCAAACGGTCCCTCGAGAAAAGTATGAAGAGCTACAACAGCAGCTTAGAACATCAATCTATCTGAAAGCCAGGCCTTTGAAGGGTGGCGAAGGGAAGAAGAAAAAGTCGTGATGGTAACTCGTAGGTTAGATATAGTTATCAAGTAGATGAATACCTTATGTTCTTTATACAATGACGTCCTAGCATGTAGAGCCCCTGCTAAGAATTATGCCGTGTTTTTAATGGAACGATATTTTCAATTGAAAATAAAGGCTGTTAAAGCAGGTGCTCCCATACAAATTAACACCATCGATGATTTTATAAACTATTGTAAGCACTACGGGGTAAAAGTTCAGAGACTACTATGTGAGTTTTATTTACATAACCTTGTATTAGACCAGGAGACTGAGCTGAAGCCTGGCCCTTTTGTTGGGGATATTCAATTACAGGCATTTATTTCATTTGGGGTTAATCAAATTAAATGGCTTAAAGCCTATAATGCTTTCCAAAGATAAGAAAACGGATTAGATTTGTGGATAAGAGTTGAGCCTAGGGATCTAGTACAGTTGTGGAGAAAACATAGAAACCTCATGAAGACTCCAGGCATAATTGAAGCATTAGGACCCATGCATGAGGCAATAATTCGATAGGGATTAGAATACTTTTTCTCTATCAAAGACCCTGCCATTGATGCGGCTAAATTTCGGTATCAGATCTCTAATCCGAATATCCAGCTCAAAGAACCATTTAAGTATGAAAATTTTAAATTAGCCGCCAACCGATTGCACCTCTATGGCGAAGTCATTTTGAGGGCAGGGCCATCCTGGTTAGGATATAGGTTCCGGAGTCCAATTATTTGGCACCCTGCACTCGGATACCAAGCCCTGTATGAGATGCTTGAGGGTCAAACAGGCCATTTCTTTGAACACCTAGTTATGCATCATGGATGTAGGCCTTCACATGAGATTCCATCTCCAGCCTACTCACTCACTGCCTTACATGTCAACTACAATGTTTTCATGAGGGCGTGAAAAAGGGTAAGCAGGGGGGTGTGTGGAGTACTAAAGAAGGTATGTTTTTGGTAATTATTTCAGCATCTTTTCATTATAACTTACAAACCTTTTTGCATCATGAACTAGGACAACGATAAGGAATTATAATAAAACATTTGAGATTAATATGCAAGATGAAAACACTGACAATTGTCATTTCCTTATGCAAAAAGAAGGAAAAACGAGAAACTGTCGTTCCAAAGGAAAGGACAAGGACGGGTTAACCATTGTCCCTTTGACGGGAGACTGTATGCAAACAAGGCAAAGAAAATCAAAGCGAATCAGATCTGGAAAGGAAGTGGAGATATTAGCTCGGCGCAGGAAAGAAAAGAAATAACTGGGGACTAACGGTTCAGCGAATCCCTCAGGATCCTTGATCCTGAGGGATCGTTGCTTTAACTATTTCTGCACTTAGAAATCTCCACCTTCACCCTTATAAAAGGGGAAGCACTGTTAGCTCGAAAAGGAGGGAGAATATGTTATGCTTTATTTAATTTCCTTTTAAGATCAAAACTTTGATCATCGAGTCCCATTAAGAACAGATCTATTGTAATTCCACTTTATGCATTAATACAAACTTGGTTTCTATTTCATCTTTGAGTCTGGAATAACTTCAAGCGATGTACCCCTGGAGGCTAAGGGCCCGGCCCTGGAGGACACTTGCTCCTGTACCATTATGTTTGCTTTATGTGTGGTTTGCTTATCAATGTTATTTGGTAATCTGATGTGTTTTGTAAGTTAACATCACATGCTTTGTTATGTTTAATTTATTAAGGTTTCTAAAGACAGAACTATTGTATTGACTCTGCATCGCATCACTGTTCCTTTAGATGTTGATATAATACTGCCAATCTTTACAGAATATTGTTGCTGTTTAATTACAGAGCCTTTGTGTTGTGCATTTGTTCATTAACATTACGGAATTCATCTTGGGAGTTATGTTCTTTGCGATTGTTGGATCTATGAGCAATGTTGTTCTATTTTGAAATGCAGTCGTACTCTTTCTAACTGAGATTGATAACTGGATCAGATTACTATTAAAGTGTGCCGTGTGTATATATGGTTTTCAAGCGCTGTTCTATAATTCATAATTAATCAATGTTGTTCCATTTTGGTGTGTTATTCAATCCACCCTTAAGAGTGAAGGATTGTTGTTTGATTCCTGTAGATTGCGATTAGTGCATTTGATCTTATAGACTAAGGTGTTACTGCTTGTTAGACTTAGTTGATGTTTTATTTCTTAACTATTGTTCCATTTGAGGTTTGTTGTTCTATTTCTTAATTGTTGTTCCATTTCTTATCTGCTATTTCATTTCTTGTCATTTCTTATTTTGGTGTGAAGAACAATCTCAGGCTGTAGTGAGCATTGACATCTACTATCCGGCTCCCAGATCCACGATCTGTTCTCTGGTTTCCTTTTCCATCAGTTTACAAAGGGATGGGTTATTGCTACCGAACCCTTGATTGATAAATTGCTTATTTTTCTGAATGTGCGGTTTAATCTCTTGAAGTAGTTAGTTGTAAATAAGCATCTGTTTACTCTTGTATTTTTGAACACTATGCTACTAGCATTACTCTAGAAAATGATAGCCTCAGACTGAGACACTCTTTGAAATAACAAAACATTCCCGGATTGACATATTAATGTGAGGTAATCAGAGGTGAAAGAGACCCTTTTTATAGCTCCACAGTCCCTATCATGAATAAACAGAGCATAGTCTGAGTATGTGTCGATTATCGAGATGTGAATTGTGCTTGTCTAAAGGAAAACTATCCGACCCTATTTATTGTCCAGATTGTTGATGATTGCAATGGTTGTGATATTTATTCATTCATGGATGGATTCCCGAGCTATAATCAAATCAACATTCTCCAGGCGGACCAACCTAAGACTGCATTTATTTGTCCCTGGGTAGTTTTACTTATCAAAATCTCCCATTTGGTTTGAAGAAGTTTGGGGCCATGTTTCAGTGTGCCATGGATTACGCTTTCCATGATATTAAACATATTGTGCAACCATATTTAGATGATCTCCCTACTCATTCCAAACATTGGGTTGATCACTCGATGCATTTAAGGGCTATTTTCCTTCATTTTAGACATTATAACATTCGAATTAACCCGTACAAATGTGTGTTTTATGTAGGTTCCGATTGAATCTTGGATTTTGTCATTTCAAAACAAGGAATTCGAATTGATCCTTTGAAAGTGCAGGCAATTTTTGACTTTCCTGTGCCTTCTTCTCTTATTTAGTTACAAAGACTCCAATGGAAATCTAACTTCCTACAAAGATTCATTCCTAATTGCACCAAGTTGACCAAAGGTTTCACTCGCTTGATGAAAAAAGGGTCCCCTTCCATCAGGATGATGCTGCATAGAAAGTGTTTCATGCCATGAGATATGTGGCATATCTTTTATAATCCCTTGAATATCAGCGTGATTATTTCTTATATCTCGTTGTTTCCATTTCTACTATAGAAATGGTATTGGTCCAAGAAGATGATATTGGGATAGAACATCCCATTTATTATCTAAGTCGAAACCTTAATGATACCAAAATCAGATATACTCACGTAGAAAAGTTGTCTTTGGCTGTCGTTTAAGTCATCCAAATATTTTGCCATTACATCTTACTTTAGAAAACTACAGTCATTTCTGATTGCAACCCTATGAAATATATATTGTCACGTTAATTATTGGGGGAAATTACTCTAAGTGGATTGTTATTCTCCAAGAGTTCAACCTGGGGTTCATCAAGTCCAAGTCTAATAAATCCCTAGTTTTCGTCGAGCTAATGTGTGATCTCCCTTCCCTTGATTCGAAATATAACTCTAAAGGTTCCATCACTGAAAAGTCATTGTTTATGATTTCATCATCTGACCCATGGTATGGAGATTTTCTGATTTATCTCTAGACCCATACTTTTCGGCCCAATATCTCTCACTTTGAGTAGCAATGTATTCAATACCAAACTCGAAATTACATTATTATCAGCGACACACTTTACCGTCATGGTATGGATATGATTTTACGGAGGCACCTCACCCTTGAGGATGCCGAGAAAGTCTTAAAGGAATGCCACTCAGAGGCATGTGGCAGACATCTATCTAGTTATGCTACCACGCATAATATCTTATGCGTTGGTTACTTTTGACCTACTATCTTTCACGACTACATTCTCTCCATCCAAAAGTGTCATGCATGCCATACCTACGATCGTAAGTTTTGTGCTATGCCTACTCCGTTGCATCCTATTGTAGCTATTGGTCCCTTTGTGAAATAGGGTATCGACTTTATGACATGTAATCCTCACTCAGCTGGGGGGCATTGATATATCATTTTCATTATTGACTACTTTACTAAGTGAGTCAAGGAAATGCCTACATATAACAACATGGGAAAAACAGTTGCATACTTTTTCTTCAATCATGTTATTTCTAGGTTTGGCATCTCACAAGCAATAGTTACAGATCATGGAAAAAAAATCTAGAATCTTATGATGATCGAACTAATCGCTAAGCTGTGACTTTCACATGAAAGTTCCACTCCATACTATCCTTAGGCTAATGGACAGGCTGAGGCTATTAACAAAGTTCTAAAGACTATGCTTCAACGCATGGTAGGGATCCACAAATCGGACTAGCACTTGCTTCTTTATGCTACCTTATGGGCATACCAAAAGTTAGTTAAGACTGCTATCAAATTCACACCCTTCAAATTGGTCTATGGTATGGAAGAAATCCTCCCCATCGAATGTGAAATTATAGCGTTAAAACTAGTTGTCGAACTTCTTCCTGCTACTTCCGCAAAGGAGGAGCATCTTTTACATCTGACTCGTTTGGATGAAACTCAGTGTGATGTTTATTTAGCCAATGAAGATCATAAAAGACGTGTCAAGGCACAATATGACAAGTGTTTCAAGCCTCGTGTCTTCTCGGAAGGAGACCTGCTTCTCTTATATGACTAGGAATTTGATAAGTTAGGTCCAGGAAATTTCCAACCCATGTGGTTGGGTCCATACATTGTCAAGCGAGTCCTTGCAAAAGGGGCCTATGATTTAATATACTTAGATGGAGTTCCACTAGCGTAGCCTCAGAATGGGATGTACCTCAAAAAATAAAATGCTTGATCCCATGCATAGTACAATGTGTACATATTGTTTATAGGTGTGTTAGGTATGTTTTCAATGTGTTTTTCAGAGTTTCCCATGGTTTCTATTGATCAATTTTACATTTGGTTTGCAATTGTCGACCTCTCTCAAACTTTATATTGGTTATGCCAATGGTGTTAATCATAGTACTCAGAACCTATCTTCCACAGCATGGTCCATCTTTGCTCCAAATGGTGATCTAGTGAGTATGCAAGGGATTTGCATTGGTCGCTATACTAACAACATCATTGAGTATAGTGCAGTGGTGAAGCTACTATATGATGTTATTTTACATGGTACCCACTATTTGGTCATCGGGCTCAAATCACAACTCATAGTACTACAACTTGCAAATATCTATTCAATGAGAAAACCCACCATCCTTCACATGGTTTTGAGAGTGCACCTTCTGGAAAGACATTTCAAGTTCATAAGATATGAACATATTACTAGAAATATAAACACATCAGAAGATGCCCTACCTAGTTATGTTTTAGATAAACATTTACAGCGAAAGTAAATAAGGTTAAATTCACAACACATCATATTGAAAGCATAATAGGAACTAGGAAACACTGAAAAAAATGTATATGTGTGTGTGTGTGTGTGTGTGTGTGTGTGTGTGTGTGTGTGTGTGTGTGTGTGTGTGTGTGTGGTGTGGTGTGTGTGTGTGTGTGTGTGTGTGTGTGTGTGTGTGTGTGTGTGTGTGTGTGGGCGCGTGTGTGCATGTGTGTGTGTGTGTGTGTGTATTAATTTTGGTTTTACAAAAATTTGTGCCCCGAGACACATATGGCTGCATTGCCCATATAAAAACTACATGCAGATATCTAAGTAGACAAATCACTAGTGCTCATGATAAAATGGCATTGCGTGATCTATCTTTCACAGTAATTGACCAATAGGGCTAGGTACTCCGATAGTATATCATTGAAGTCATGTCAGAATATGATAGACCACAGTGTGATCAATCCCACATGTTAGTCCCTCTATGTGGCACTCTACCTCTGATAGTCTCTCAGTTACCTCATGTTCTTGTGGTGCATCTCGTCCCACTGGAACGACCAGTACTGGTTCCATTGCCTCCTCATGTGGTTGTCTCTCTGCTCAACAGAGATATGAAGCACCCACTGGTTGAACTAGTCCAATATCTACATGAAAACATCAATAGTTTAGTCTCGAAAACCATCAAAAAACACAAAAAAAAACTGTAAAACCTTCAAAAACTTAAATGGTAAAATATTTTACCTGAAGCATCCCATTGCTCATCCCTAAGAAGCACGAGCTCAGGATCATCACAAAAATCCATCCATATATTAATATAGTCGTTAATCGTGATGAACTATCTACACAACCACCCAAAGAAGGCTAGTGAGAATTTGATCATCGATGGACCTGCATGTTGGGCCATATGATCTATCCACCTCCTCATCTGTGGGGCCCTCAGATCGATAGGCATGAGTATGATCTACTGAGGTTGAAGTAGTAGCACCCGTTCTAGAGAAAAAGAGACAAAGATCGCACCATAGCTGAATTTATTTAACTCCCCCTCTCTTTCTTTAGTCAATTGTTGTTTCATATCGACCAACACCCCCTCACTCCAGTTGAATATTTTTGGCTCTAGAAACTCCATCCTGTACTTCATGTACAATCCACTTGATACATGTAGTGTTGAGCTACCTTTCAATCTTGTGTTAATGAATGATCATTCTGAAAGGTAATTGGGTTACGCCTTTTATATTGATATTTCCATCCCTAGTCGATTGGGCTTGAGGTCTACAATAGGTAGCGATATAATATTTCACTGTATCCCTGCCACTTCTCCCACCTAGGAGAGATATGAGGGCACCCCTTTTGGATAAACCTATTAGGAAGTAGATATCATCTAGCTTTATCTCTAGCAAATGTTCCCCAAACCTAAATGCTTGTGCCTAAACATCCCATCCCATGAACGAACAAGATATTTCAACAATTCCATTTGTTGCCTCATGCCAGGAAGCCATAAGAATTTTAGCAATCCATTGTCTTTCAATGCCTAGATGGTAGCAGGATCATTTGGTACATTTAAATCATGTTACTCATGTTCTCTTTCTCTCCAAAGAAATGCCATTTTGTGTTGATGAACACTCGAAACATCAACCATAGATTCATTAGTCTCCTCTTCATGCAAAAAACTTGATAAAAATTGAGGGAAAATTGAGAAACAACTTAGCATTTTGCACCCAACACACCCCAATAGTGCATGATAGAGTGTTTCACCTCTCCCAAAAGCGTTATTCTACCTAGGTACAATGCAGATTTCGATATTGGGGGGGTGCATTGATCCTAGGGCGTATTCTTAGGGCCCCGAGGCCCTCAAAACCTCAAAAAAATTGCTTGAAATCACAAAAATGAACCATGAAAAGAACAATAAGGGTTTTATCTCCTACCTGGAAGTGACAATACTCGAAATGATCCACCAGAGTGATCGTGATTAGCTACATAAGATTGAGGGAAAAAGAGCTCAGAGTTCTCACTGTTGAAGGTAAATATGAAATGGTGAAAATGAATAGTCGTTTTATGGTCATTTCTCACATTATTTTATTCATATTTAATGTCGTGACCTAGATATGCTTCATTTTTACTATGAAGCAGGTATTTTTAATCCTTCTTGTGGTGTTTTGAGCAGGTTTACAATTGTTAACAAGTTTTTATCATGCTCTAAACAGGTTAATTTGACCAAAGAATATCCTTTTATCTCTTTTTTGGGCTCTGTAAACTTGCGAAAAAGGAACTCCTTGGACTCCTCTTTCATCTCTCTTCAGACTCCCAAAACATGGAAATATTGTCGAGCACTTGTCTTTTCGAACTCGTAAAAGTAAATAAAAATATGTCTACTCAATATAAGTTTAACCTTTTCCCAGACTGAGATAGACTATCTAAAAAAAAGGAAACCCTTAGTCGAACATGGATAAGAGGCTTTCTTGAGTATTTTTTTCTACCTTTTCAGACTTGAGAGACCATCTACGAAAAGGGAGATCTGGAGTTTTTTTTTTTGCCTCTTTTTCAAACTCTCTAAACATGAAAAAAGATGTTGAGTTTTACCCTCGTTGGACTTGTCAAACATGACAAGGCCAAACCACTCCTTCTCAGGATTTGTTAAAGATACTTGGAGGGATTCATCTGAAGGATGGACTTACAGATCAATCATATGTTATCCTCCTCAAGCTTGTTAAAAAATAAAGAGGCACTAACTAGTATGGTTGCGGAAATTGGGAAGACAAGGTATTCCATTTTCTAATGGCAGTGAGTCGCTCTTTAACAGGACACTCTTCCACTTCATCTTTATGGCTATTAGGTTGGGTATTCTGCTTGTCTTTTAGCTCATCATACCTTTTCAGAACCTCCATTTCAGTTTTGGATCAATGTTGCCAACTCCATTCAGTGTCATTGGTGTGTTCGAGAGAAGTCATTTAGTTGATATCCATTACAATACTCTTAAGCCTTCATTCCATGTTTGTCTTTCCTAATCTAGTTCTATATCAACATCATTATGTATCAATCATGATACTTGTTTCATGTCGTTGATGGAGGGTACATCAAGGCCCTCCTGTGACGGGTCGCTTCCTATCAACATCAGCACATCATCTAGGAAGATGACTTAGAAACAACCCTTTGGTACCTTGGTGCTTGCACACATCGATGGAAATTTTCCTCACTCTTGGCGACAGTTCTACATCAATGACCTTTGACCGAAATATTTTGTGTGGTGTTCACCATCAACTCATTTATTCAGCCCATATAGATTGTACTATAGCATCTTGAGAGCCATTAACATCATCAGTGGTTTCTCTCACATTTGTTAATGGTGTTATTTTTTAAGGGAAAACTAGTGTCTTGTCGAATGGCTAGCCCTCTAGGTTTGGCAACTACCCTAGAAACAACAGTTTAAAGCAATTCAACTATTTCTTCTATTTGTAACAGATAAGAGAAATACAACGGAACCAACCTAGAACTTCTGCTTAATCCCTTTCTTGATCTCTTTCCCCCTTGACAGAGCTTGTAACTCCTCCCTGTACTTAACCCGCTTGGAGAGTACCTACAGAAAAACAAAAACAAAGAACCGTCAAAGCATATTGATCTATTACAACATAAACATTACAAAATGAGATATATAATGAACAAATGACAGCATTCGCAAATGATAACATTCACAATTGCACAATCATATGGAAGAAAACTTGAAGAACTTTATTAAGTAGAAGGGAGAATTACAACCCAATTGTCTGATCCAACATCATCCTCCCAGCTTCAATCCCTCTTCACCTCATGAAATAGCAAGATCACACCAACAATACAATGCTCTTGTCCTCAAATACAAACTATCAGTACTTCCTTGCAATTCACAATATTCCAGCTTCTAGATCTCTTAGATGAGGGATCCATTTATATATGTGTGCAAGGGTGTGAGTCATCTCCGTGGTTTGATTAATTTCATTCCATTTGTTACAATTGGTTCCACTTGGAGATTTATTGGATCTCTTACTCATCCTTGGGTGAATTCAGAGTGGCAAGTGGCATAGGAGAAGTTTCTAGAAGATTCCATGAGCAACCACCTAGAAAACTGTCTCAGACATTTGTCCATCCTCACCCATCGCACCCTATAGAAGGCCTAATTAGTATGCATCGCACCCTGACAATGTACCACTCAGTATGCATCACACCCTGTCAGTGGAGCAGTCAGTATGGTTCAGTTTAGGCCATTTCTGGATGGTTTCTCAGGTGGAACTTTTGGGGAATGATGTAATCATATGACTATGTTATTTTAGGGTGTAAAACAACTCTTTTAGGGGTTGATGAGACCTAGTTTATCGACATATAATTTTGGGGTTGATGTGCCCAAATTTGTCTATAACAATTATCACTCTGATAATTCCTTTGAAGTAATAAGAAGGAAAAGCCAAAGGTAACCACAATCCACTTTTGGAGATCAGGACCTAGCCCTCCTGATGCTCAGAGAAGGCTCTCTTTTTAAGATTTAACTTTGTTTTAATTAAGATGTTTTTAGGCTAGCTATGATTGTTCAAAGGGTGTTTGATTTTTCTTGATATTGGGTGGCAGGATCTTCTTAGATAGATGGATAAATTGATGTCTTTTAGACCATTGGGCTATGGAGTCAACTAATAAAGAAGAAAAAATGGATTAACTCACTAAAGGGAATATTCCAAGGGCAAGATAGCATAGTGTTTTTCAGATCTTTGAGACAGAGGGGTGAAAGGGTTTCACTCGGGGTGAGACAACAGTTAAGGGTTATCAGATCCGGATAATGAATGAGGAATGAAGGGGTAATCAAAGATCAAAGGCCAATTAATAATACTTTAACCTGGATTATGATTTGTTCAATCTAAACCAAAGAGAAATTACGAATTCTTTAATTTAAATATCAGAAGAAAACATTCAAATGCATGATTGTTAAGATAGAGTGTAAGCAAGCAAGTTCCGAAGTAGTATTCCAGTTATAACTTTTAGATTGAGAAAAAAATTTAAGATTATGAATAAAATTTGAGAAAAATGACAATAACACATGAAAATACTTATCTGAAATTTACCCGACACATTAATTCTTGGGAAATTCTAATCTTTATTTATCAATCCAGCTTGCTGGCTCATCAACTGAGACAATAACCTTCTGGGTCTTCTTGATAAAAAAAATTCTAAAAATGTCTAATAGAATCCACCCAAAATTCTTCAAATGAAGAAGTATTTATACAAATTCTAAATTGAAATATCTTGAAAAAATATCAGGAATGGTTTTACAAATATCTCAAATTGTTTTACATTAATAGAACTTAAATAAAGGACACTCAAAACTAATGAATCTATTTGGAACTATATTTATGTATTGATGGTGACAAAGAAGAGAAATTCAAATTTGATAGCAACTCTTAATTGATGATGAGGCTTCGAAGTCACTAACTAAGTCCTTCCTTTGTGCATTCTGCCCCAAAAATTCTACAAAATTAGGGTCCAATGATACCTTTGTATATCTCAATCTGAGATAAATATGTAAAAAGTGAAAGAGTTTATTGTAGATAAGTATGTTATTGAGATAATCATCTTTCAGTTTCCCAAAATTCAACTCCAGATGTTCACAATATTCTCTGCAAAAATATGTCAAAAACAAGATTTTGCATAGTCTGAAAAATAGGATGTGAAGATATGCATTTATCTCCCCTTTTGTAATACCTGTGTAAAACGTGAGACAAGTTTGTGTATATTGGCCTTTTAGGAACCCAAACCTCCTCCAGTTTCTCAAAATTCATCTTGTATTGGCCACAACAGTTTATGCAAAATTATGACTTAAACAAGAAATTTTAGGAAAATGTACCATTCCTGCTCTAATTTGAAATTTTAACCTTAATTTTCTTTTAACTATTTTTACCTTTACTTTGGATAAACTCCATTGTTGCTGGTGAAAGTGTCTTCATCTCTGTTTAACCCTTACTGCCTCCATGTTTACTTTTATTGTTTACCTTAATTTCTTTTTTTCATCTATCTTCACTTTGACATGAATTTATTTTATCTATATGCTTTGTAACTGTCTTCCATGTTGTTTGCCTTCTCACTGGCTGCTTTTATTCACTTTGAATTTTCAATCTGATACTCTTTCATCTGGCTGATTTATCTTTTTCCTTTTACTGTGCTTTTTTGACTTTCACTGTAACCTTTTTACTTTTACTGTACATTTTCAAACGAGAGGGTTTTTCTTGTTTTTTCTCAAAATACCTAGAATTTGGGTGAAATAACTTCAAATTTGTGTTCTTGGCAAGTGCAGAAGGTTGAAAGGGCTCTAGTATAGACTGAGATCTTGATGGGGTCTCTACAACTTCTTCAAGAGTGAAATTTAAGGTCAATTGGTGATTTCAGCGTTTGCAGGTGTCGCAATGGTTTGCAGAGGTTCACAAAGAAATGAGTGAAAAATGTGAAATACGGCTTCTCGACATTTTTATTGAACAATGGTCACTTTTTGGTGGGTAAATTACAAATGAACAGTGGGTAGTTTTTTGGGTTGATCGGGGAGGCAATTTCCCAAGCCATCACCCCGCTTTTCTGGAGGAGGAGATATCTTGGAGGGGTCACCCGATCTATCTTAGTGCTTGACACATAGTAGATGGGGGCCAGACAAAACCAATTTATCGGGCGGGTAAAGGTCGAACATCAGGTGAACCCGATATGGCTGTGGACAGTTGGATGTGGGTGTTGATGATTGGATGACAGTTAGGCGATGGATGTGCACGGATGAAATGGGCAGAGGTTTCGGGGGGCCCATGGCTTTAATCCTTGGCAGTTTGGGATTAATTACGAGTTAATCCCGGATTAAATGATCGAGCGGGTCTTAATGATGGGATTACTTTAGTTTTACCGAGAAGTGGTGAATTAAGTGGGTTTTGTCGAGAATAGGGGATTTAATTATATACGGGAAAAGATATATTAGGAACTATAGTATTATGTTAAAAATTAATATGAAATGAAATGAGCGGAGTGAACATACCCCTAAGCATGAATGTAATATTTACGCATTTTATTCACATACACTTCATACTTAGGATAAAATATTTTTGTGGTATTTTGAATGAAATGGAATTCAACATGAGGTTGTTTAATTTTCACAGGCAAATGAAGTTTAACCTTAGGAAAAGGGGTTTTATTAGGGTAATGAAAGGAAATGAATTTTATGATGGGAATTCTAACACTTGATGTCCATAAGTCATTAAGTCGAGGGTCTGGTCCCACCAAAAGTCAAAGAAATGCTCTGAGCCTTTATGACTTGAAGGATTTTTAGTACTAGAAAATACTTGTTGATGGGGAAATTAGTAAGTATAGGGATGAAATGAATGAGGGGGACTTAATTAAATCACCTTGTAAGCCTCTGTTTTTCTTTCTTAATTTCTCATGCACATTGAAACATATGATTAAACATGATAAATGTGCTTTTGTCCAATCAACATTATACTTCAGCAACCTTTCGTCTACTTACCCATTACTTACCCTAACATTTTTTCTTCATTTTGGTGGGTGCACTTAAGCTAGCAAACCCTTTTGTTTCATTTTCTTTTATAAAACAAATTATTTACTTCTAACTTTATATCTTCCAAGGGCTCAGATTAAAATTATGAGCACATTTTATTTTCTCTACCTATCTAATGATTTGCCAAGATTAAGTTGTTTGGTCAGATTTTATTCTCTAACTATAAACATAAAATTCAAAGCATGAAATAGTCAAGATTAAGCAGTTTGACTACCATGGGTTGTGACATGTATGACAAGCTACACACAATCATTATTTGTAGAAGAGTAAAATAGTAGTGGCATTTAGACTTGCACACTTTCATGATCTGTTTTTGTGTTTGGGGTTCATATATATATATATATATATTATATATTATCTTTTCTTATTCTTTTTGTCCTTTGATATTTCTTTTTAGGACACACCCTATTTACATTTTTTAATTTTTAATATGGAAAACATTTGCAGACAGCAAAGGTATGTATAATATTACAAGGCTTAACCTTATCCAATTCAAAATTATGAATCCTATCACTCTAGGACTCTAATAGTGGTTCCACATGGGGATGGCATTTCCTAGTGAAATGTCAAGAACTTTAAGATCAGTAGCCTTTGAATTGTGACTGAAGTTACATTATAATTTTTTCTTCTGTGATTTCTACCTTATTGTATAATCTCTATGACTGAAAATCTTGAACTAAAATCATAGCCTTTTCTGCAAACTGAAATCTGACACATGTTGTACTGAAATTTGATCTGAAATAAACTTACTGCTAAAAAATTGAATTTCTTCAAATTGAAACCCTACCTACTTACTCTAATAAGTTGTCCAACTTCTGGTTAGGTAAAATGAAATAGACAATGCAACCATTCAATCATCATATACACTGGTGAATTTTTCTGCTTGTGCTTGTTTGTGATGAAAATTGAGATTCTAATGCCAATTATAACCTTGTCAACAAATGAGAAGATAAGGAAATACCTAATTTCCTTTGTTGACTCTAGAAACTGTACAAAAGGATGTTCCAAAATACTTACACTAATGTTTAACTGATATAGGCAACTATACAATTGTTCTGGATGGCCTCCATGCCATGAAATTGAAATGTCATTTTCATCTTTATCACCCTACATATTTTCATATAAGCTTTGTGATGATATTTCTATTGATTGAAATGTCTATCTGGTGAAACCTTTGTCATCTTGATTTTGAATCTCATAGTTAGTTAATGGAGAAAAATTTTGATTGCATTCATCATCTAACATATCAACTATTGGATCATAAAACAATTGGAAGGATTGCTGCAACCTATTACATGTGGGTTTTAATGGGACTTCATGGATTTCTGCATGTTTTTCATCCTTTTCTTTTGAGATATTATACCATATTTCCTTTAAAAACCGAAATGATTCAAAACATAGTGGTATAGAACTTCCATGTGTCATCTAATCAAATGTCTCAATAGAATTTGATAACTGCACTTGTGAAACTGAAGAATCTTGATTAAGATTTTCATTGTCTTCTTTGTTGTCAATATCAATACCTAAAGACTGCCGATTTTTTATTTCTTTAAAGTTTTATCTGATGAAGTGAAATGAAGAAAAACAAAGAGGCAAATAAGCTTCACTTATTTCCAAATTTTATGCACGTTCTTCCTCATTTTCATAGCTGATATGAATAAGATGATCATTGTTTTCATGCTGCTGAAACTGAATTTCTTTATTTCCCAAACTAGTTTCTGATTGCTCTGTAAAGTTAGTTTGGATTTGAAGAACATAATTATCATCATACTTATCATATTTAGGAAAATCATTAAAAGAAGTAGTGTCATCAAACATACACATTAGATCAATAGATTGCCTCTCCACATATTGCTCTATAAATCTATCTTTTGATCTATGGTAGTTGGAATTAGTAGGAATTTGTTCATGGATATTAACCTCTTCCTTTTGTGAAATAAATGTTTCATGGTGATTTTGAACAAAAAATTTATCTTTCATGATGATATCATGTATCCTTTCCTCTATTTTTCTTACCAAAATGTCAAGTTTTACCTCTGCAATGTTGTTCTTCTCTGCTCCTGCTTTCAACTTTTCTCTTCTAATTTGTAGATTAACTTCTACATCTACTACAATGTTCTACATCTGTTCCAGTGTTGAGGGGTTTCTTTATCTTAGCTGAAATTCTATCTCTAGATCAAATGCTTTTGGATAATGCAAGAGAGCTGAATCAAGAGGAGGTCTTATATTTGATGGCATTGAATAATAGATTTGATTAAATCTGTTAGAAAATTGTTGTATTGTTTCATTTGGTTGTCTTTTTAACTAATTATATTCTTCTATGATCACAAAAAGACTGACATTAATTATCCATCTATCAAGGAAAAAAATAACAAATTGTTGGAAATTTGAGATGCTTGCAATAGGTAGATTCTTGAACCAACTCTTTACTCTACTTTGCAAAGAGAGAGCAAAAAGTCTGATTCTAACATCATCTTCATTAACCTCAAATAGGTTCAGATAATTCTCAAAACCTTGAATATGTTTTTGGGCAATTATTTTACCATCTTCTCCATCAAACCTATGGAGATACTTGTAATAATTGTTAGGAAAAACATGGAGTGTAGGAGGTAAGATGAGTGGCTTATACCTATCAGGAACTTTCCAAGGTACAAGAATATGTACAGGGATTGTAAGATCATTCTTGATTATTTGAGATTTCTTGTTTGGAAAATGATCATCATAACATTCAGAAGCATGCTTCTCAAATGTGTAAGGAGATTTTATATTTACAATTTTCAAAGGAAAATAATTAAAAACTAATCTAAGATCTTCTCTAGAATACAATATACATTGAAAAACCTTCTTGATGAGAAAAAACATGATGTCTTGGATAACAATCCAAGTTAGAAACCTTATCTTCCCATATTGTTCTTTCAGGTTCATTCCTCCAATGGAATCTTGATTGTGAAATTGATTTTAAGTCGCTAGATGAATGATTTTAACCTTTGTGTGTCTGATCATTGTCTACCATCATAGATCATATTTGAACCTGTAAAATATTTCTGAAGAAAATGTTAGTCATCCCCAATATGGTCGCCAAAAATGTTATCACTCTGATAATTCCTTTGAAGTAATAAGAGGTAAAAACCAAAGGTAACCACAATCCACTTTTGGAGATTAGGACCTAGCCTTCCTAATGCTCAGAGAGGGCTCTCTCTTTAAGATTTAACTTTGTTTTAGTTAAGACTTTTTTTACGCTAGCTATGATTGTTCAAGGGGTGTTTGATTTTGTTTGATATTGGGTGGTGGGATCTTCTTACACAGATGGATAAATTGATGTATTTTAGACCATTGGGCTATGGAGTCAACTAATAAGGAAGAAAAATTGGATTAA
Source organism: Pinus taeda (assembly GCA_000404065.3). Taxonomy (NCBI): domain Eukaryota; kingdom Viridiplantae; phylum Streptophyta; class Pinopsida; order Pinales; family Pinaceae; genus Pinus; species Pinus taeda. The sequence continues at coordinate 11,925 of APFE031575128.1, read as the reverse complement.
CTCACTAAAGGGAATGTTCCAAGGGCAAGATAGGAGAGTGCTTTTCAGATCTTTGAGACAGAGGGGTGAAAGGGTTTCACTCGGGGTGAGAGAGAAGTTAAGGGTTCTCAAACCTGGATAATGAAAGAGTAATGAAGGGTAATCAAAGATCAAAGGGAAATTATGAATCCTTTAACCTAGATTATGATTTGTTCAATATAAACCAAAGAGAAATTAAGAATTCTTTAATTTCAATGTCAGAAGAAAACATTCAAATGCATAACTGTTAAGACAGAGTGTAATCAGACAAGTTTTGAAGTAGTATTCCAGTTATAACATTTATATTGAGAAAACATTTCAGATTATAAATAAACTTTGAGAAATATGACAATAACACATGAAAATACTTGTCTAAAATTCGCTCGACACATGAATCCTTGGAAAAGTCTGATCTTTATTTATCAATCCAACTTGCTAGCTCATCAACTAATACAATAACCTTTTGGGTCTTCTTGATCAAAAAGTCTATAAAAATGTCTAATAGAATCCACCCAAAATACTTCAAATGAAGAAGTATCTATACAAATTCTAAACTGAAATATCTTGAAAAAATATTAAGATTGGTTTTACAAATATCTCAAATTGTTTTACGTTAATAGAACTTAAATAAAGGACACTCAAAACTAATGAATCTATTTGGCACTATATTTATGGATTGATGGTGACAAAGAAGAGAAATTCGAATTTTATAGAAACTCTTAATCAATGATGAGGCTTCCAAGTCACTAACTAAGTCCTTCCTTTGTGCATTCTGCCCAGGAATTCTGCAAAATTAGGGTCCAGTGATACCTTTGTATATCTCAATACAAGATAGCTATGTAAAAACTGAAAGAGGTTATTGTAGATAAGTATGTTTTTGAGATAAATGTCTTTCAATTTCCCAAAATTCAGCTCCAACTGTTCACAATATTCTCTGCAAAAAGATGTCAAAAACAAGATTTTTCATAGTCTGAAAAATAGGCTGTGAAGATATGAATTTATCTCCCTTTTTGTAATACATGTGTAAAACGTGAGATAGGTTTTTGTATATTGGCCTTTTAGGAACAAAAAACTCCTCCAATTTCTTAAAATGCATCTTGGATTGGCCACAATAGTTTCTGCAAAATTATGACTTAAACAGGAAATTTATGGAAAATGTACTAATCCTGCTCTAACTTGATCTTTTAACCTTAATATTCTTTTAACTGTTTTTACCTTTACTTTGGATAAACTCCATTGTTGCTAGTGAAAGTATCTTCATCTCTATTTAACCCTTACTGCCTCCATGTTTACATTTACTGTTTATCTTAATTTCTTTGTTTTTTCATCTATCTTCGCTTTGACATGAATTTATTTTATCTGTATGCTTTGTAACCATCTTCTATGTTGTTTGTCTTTCCGTTGGCTGCTTTTATTCACTTTGATTTTTCAATCTGATACACTTTTACTAATACTCTTTCATCTGGATGATTTATTTTTTCCCTTTTACTGTGCTTTTTTGACTTTTACTGTGCTTTTTTGACTTTCACTGTAACCTTTGACTTTTACTGTACATTTTCAAATGAGAGGGTCGTTCTGGTTTTTTCTCAAAATACCTGGAATTTGGGTGAAATAACTTCAAATTTGTGTTCTCGGCAAGTGTAGAAGGTTGAAAGGGCTCTGATACAGACTGAGAGCTTGATTGGGGTCTCTTCAACTCCTTCAGGAGTGAAATTTGAGGTCAATTGGTGATTTCAACATTTGCAGGTGTCGCTATGGTTTATAAAGGTTCACAAAGAAAATGAGTGAAAAAGGCAAAATAGGGCTTCTCACCCTTTTTATTGAACAACGATCACTTTTTGGTGGGTACATTACAAATGAACAGTGGGTAGCTTTTCGAGTTGAGCGGGGAGGCAGTTTCCCAATCCATCACACCGCTTTTATGGAGGAGGCGATATCTTGGAGGGGTCACCCGATCTATCTTAGCGCTTGACACGTAGCAAATGGGGGGTCGGGAAAAACCACTTTATCGGGAAGGTAAAGGTCAAACATCTGGTGAACCCAATATGGTTGTGGACCGTTGGATGTGGGCGTTGATGATCTGACGACAGTCGGGGGACGGATGTGCATGGATGAAATGGGCAGAGGTTTCGGGGGGGCCGAGGCTTTAATCCTTGGCGGTTTGGGATTAATTATGAGTTAATCCTAGGATTAAATGATCAGGTGGGGCTTAATGATGGGATTACTTTAGCTTTACCGAGAAGTGGTGAATTAAGTGGGTTTTGTCAGGAATATGGGGTAAAAGTATAGTTTATAGCTAAGGGTTGGCGCATTATATAGGGGATTTAATTATATACATGAAAAGGTATATTGGGAACTATAGTATTATGTTAAAAATTAATATGAAATGAAATGAGCGAAGTGAACATACCCCTAAGCATGAATGTAATATTTGTGCATTTTATTCACATACACGTCATACTTAGGATAAAATCTTTTTGTGGGTATTTTGAATGAAATGGAATTCAACGTGGGGATGTTTACTTTTCATAGGCAAATGAAGTTCAACCTTAGGAAAAGGGGTTTTATTAGGGTAATGAAAGCAAATGAATTTTATGACGGGAATTCTAACACTTGATGTCCATAAGTCATTAAGCCGTGGGTCTAGTCCCACCAAAAGTCAAAGAAATGCTCTAATCCTTTATGACTTGAAGGATTTTTAGTACTAGAAAATACTTGTTGATGGGGAAATTAGTAAGTATAGGGATGAATGGAATGAGGGGGAGTTAATTAAATCACCTTGTAAACCTCAGTTTTTTTCTTTCTTAAATGCTCATGCACATTGAAACATATGATTAGGCATGATAAATGTGCTTTTGTCCAATCAGCTTTATACTTCAACAACCTTTCTTCTACTTACCCTAACATTTTTTCTTCATTTTGGTGGGTGCACTTAAGTTAGAAAACCATTTTGTTTCCTTTTTTATATAAAACAAACTATTTACTTCTATCCTTATATCTTCCAAGGGCTCAAATTAAACTTATGGGCACATTTTATTTTCTCTACCTATCTAATGACCTGCCAAGATTAAGTTGTTTGGTCAGATTTTATTCTCTAACTATAAACATAAAATTCAAAGCATGAAATAGTCAAGATTAAGCAGTTTGACTACCATGGGTTATGGCATGTATGACAAGTTGCACACAACTCTTATTTGCAGAATAAGTAAAATAGTAGTGGCATTTAGAATTGCACACTTTCATGATCTGTTTTTTGTTTGGGGTTCATGTATTTTCATTTTCTTTTATCTTTTCTTATTCTTTTTTTCCTTTGATATTTCTTTTTAGGACACACCCTCTTTACATTTTTAATTTTTAATATGGAAAACATTTGCAGAAAGCAAATGTATGTACAATATTACAAGGCTTAACCTTATCCAATTCAAAATTATGAATCTTATATCTATAGGACTCTAACAAATGGATTACATCATCATCCGGTAATCAAATTGTGTCTACCATGTTCAACCTCATCTCATTGATTTACATGGTTAGACATGTATTTTGGTTGGTCGTGTGAAGGAGATAGAAGACCCCGGATCTACTTTCATCCTTCCAGGATGCGATTTCAGGATTTATATAGAGATTACAATGTATCATGGCCATGATCATACAAGATAATCATCTAGTAATGGATCCACCAGTTGTCATTTATGGACATGTCTTTTGATTATTGTACATGTTATATTAGCTTATGTGTTGAGTATCGGTGTGCCCCCCTCAGCAACAAAGATGTCATGATGAAAATGTATTGTAATAGACGAATCTTGTTGGTTGCTCTTGATCCCTACTCATCACAAGGTAAAGCACTTCAGTCATCAGTTCTCATTTATGACTTTGTGCTTTAGGGGGAAATCTGTTATAGACCTTTGTCACATGCAACCAATAGGCCTCCTAATGGGATTAATCAAAATCATATTCCCCCTTGTCATCATCTTACACAAAGCCCTAAGCATGTATCTTTCATTCCCCAAAGTTTTTTCCCTAAAATACATCATCTACGTCCTAGCCTCTTGTTGGAGAATGTTCACCTACAAGTTGCTCCACAATGGCTTGCATTGATCACCTACAAGTTTCTCCCCTTTGCACCTACATTGGTTAGACTAGATATTTGGGAAAAAAAGAGAAATTCTGAAAGCCTCCTTTTCCAAAAGTTTCCTGAATTTGTTACAACCATTTACCTCAAATAAAACATTTCGATCCTATCCTATCCTACTTTGGAGTTTCCATCCCTTATCCTTTGATACCATCCTCCAATCAAAGGTGGATCTAAAACCTTAGATTAGTAATTGGATAAGAACTTCCAATTTGTCCCACTCGTCTATATATTTACAACCTTGCATATGAAAGAGGTTGGATTTTGGAGAGTGATTCTACACTTATGTTGTTCTTGTGAGAGGTTTCATTTCATACATTTGGGGTGATTAGAGGTGCACATTGTGACAAGGAAAGGACAAGTCAGCCTGGAGGAGCTCTTCTACAATATCAACACCTATTTATGGTTGTAAACTCCTTCCATTTAAATTAATGCAAATAATTATTTGTTTTCCTATATGTGATGTTCTTATTTCATGTATTTCAATACCATGTTGATTTATTTAATAAAGTATTTAGATGACACAACATAGATCTCCTAGTTTCTTGGTTTGTGTTATCTTATTGTACAGGTTCTAATTTTTGCAATCAGAGATGGAATTGGAGCATTCAAGCTAACGAAGGAGTAAACCCTGCGACAGATTCCAGGTAGGTTTCATTTTGTCATCTATTTACTTTAAGGAAAGAATTGTGTTCCTTGTCTCTTTGTTGTTCTAGGTTAGCCACCAAACCTAGGGGAGATACTTTTGTCTGTAATTGTAAAGCCCATATAACACCCCCATAGACCACACTAAAGGTAGAAGGAAGAAGTTACTATGATAGACCCAGCCTTCAATGTTTTGTTATGGAAATGGGGTGTAATTTTTTGATATTTTTCAAACTCTTAAAAATCACAAATAACCATTTCCATTGCATTCGCCTCATCAATACCTTTTTGGTGATATAAATTTCACCTCAATCCAAGCTCTGAATCAAAAGTTATGGCTTTTTAAAGATTGACCAATGACCTACTGCCACGTCACAGGTATAAACTACATGGAACCCATGTGTCACCCATGTGGTGCCCACGTGGCATTCCATATCATTCCATGTCATTCTTTAACCGTGGTAGCCACTATGGTTGAGCCACATCACTATATAAACATGTGTTCCACGGTGTGCAATATATATTATTATCATATATTATATAGTATATATATATATATATATATATATATATATCATATTAAACATGTAAACTCCTTGGGCTATATGCATTTATATAACAAAAATAACATTGGGGATCAATGACCTATTTTTTTTTGCCTACAACAACCCCTCATTTTTCTTAAAAAAAAAACCCTTCAAATTTTTTGAGTTTTTCTTTTTATTTAATAAATTGCTTAAAAAAACATATACATATTCATTTTTAATAATAAAAAATAATCATAAACACTTATAGTTAGAAGTCGGAGGTCTGAATATTGTTAAAAACTTTTATTAATACTGACCTCCTTGCTCCCTAACCTTATGACCTCACAAGTCGTGATTTCATATACTCCCACCTCCCCGAATTTCCAACTTTCCCGACCTTTCGACTAGGTGAGTCATTGCTTTGGTTTTTTGAACGATTTTTCTTTATTATCATTTTCTTTAAATAAAACCTGAGGTCAAGTATTCGAAAAACAAGTGTCCATTAAAGAGTTAAACTAAAATAAAACACACTAACCTCGCTACTACATGGCTAACATCCTCATTTCACGAGTTGATAAAAGGTTGGCTTTCATATAAAATTTAATAAGCATTAATGAACCAACACATGCATTGCATGATTTTTAACTTTGCAATATTTTCAATAGATTCACCCTTGATTCTTTTGAGAAGTTGTTAAATGCAGTAATTTGGGTTTTCCGCGTAAAATTTCCTTTTGTTATTTGGGCATAAAACTCTTGATTTTCTGCGAAAAGAATAGTTAATTATTATGAAATCTACAATTTTTTGGTTAGTTTTCGGCCTTTTTGATTTGTTCAAAGGGATGCAAGTTAAAAGCAGGAAAAGATTACCATTACCCAGTAGCAATCTTCAAAAACCCTTTCAGATATATAGCCAAGATGCTTTGTAAACTATATGGAGAAGCAAATCCTAAATATTGTAAAACAGAATGGGTGCCTCTCATATATGGAATTCATAAGCAGTCGAAAGGATTCATCTAGGCAAACATTCTATCTCAGAATTTATCAGAAGCAATTACGGTATCTTTAACTTCTCCTCTTTGGTTTGAACAATATTTTTTTATGTCTGCTTATCTCATGGATGTTTTTTTATCTTTAGCTATATTTCCATTGATGAAAAAGAGTTATTCTCTCAACCATAAACAAGTTATTCAATATTATTGTGTTATCTTATGGGAATTTAAATATTGTTGAAAATTGACAGTTGAGGGAGAAATTTCCCCATTAGGGAAGCCCAAAAAACCCTAAAGAGACCCCTCTTCCACTTGGGATCAACATGAAAGTCAACAAGTCGACCTAGAGAGAATAATTGACCCTCCTAACTCCCATATAAATATGAGCTCGTTGACTTCACTTAGAGGCATTCATCACACATCGCATCTTCATCAAATGGTTCATATATATAAGAAATTTGTAAGTTGACTTCACACATGCGAAGGAGAATAAAATATGATTTGACTGATTTTGACATCTATTTTGGGACTAATTTGACCTTATTTGACTTCGCTTGACTTGGGCTAGTTTGACTAAATTTATGAACTATTTTGGGAGGTCGAATTCAGGGATACTTTGATCAAAATTTTGTGCATTTGTTAACTAGTTTGACCACACATTTTTTTAGAGTTTGACCACAAATTTGTTTAGGGTTTGACCATAGGTATGACCACAAATTCTCTCTCCATTGACAAAGTTTTTTGTTGGGTTTGACTTAAGAAGGAAGGTTGCATTCACTATTGATTTGACCAAAATTTTCTGGGTAGTTGGCCGTTGAATTTGACTAGTTAGAGAAGATCGTTGATTGTTGTTGACTGCACTTTGACAGGGCCAAAAAATTATGGGACTTGTACTTAGACCATATTTGACTTTACCTCTCATCATTGATTGGTTTTAGATTTTTGACTTCGAAATTCAAACCATTGACCTTTGAATTGTTGATGGATGTACTATTCATTGAAAAAATGATTATCTAATAGATTAAGAATTTGGTTTAGTTTTCCCCCTTGTGGGTTTTTTCCTTGGTCTTTGACTTAAATCTATGTGTCCCATTGATCTTTGTTGTCTTCTACGGTGCATATTGTTTACTATTCTATCTACAATTGCATATTGTTATTAGTTGATTGAAAATAAATTGAAAAGTGAATGCTAATAAAAGAAAAAATTATTTAGATGATTGTTACATCATAGAACACTGTCAAAAATTAACAAATACAAACAACACTTTAATGATATATGCAACAACATCGAGATTCCTCTTCATGAAATTTTGTATGGAAAGACCCCCCCCAAGATTTAGTAAGGATTTTCAAGATGCCTTGTCTCAAATTGGTGATTGGTTTATATCAGAAAAAAATATATATTTTATCAATATTTATGAAAGTGAGGCGGGACCTCATGTCTTATCAAGATCTAGACTTGATAGGTTATCCATCAGATAGATATCCAATCAAACAACACTACATTGCCAAGCTAGACTATTGAATAGATTGCAAAAGAAAATATGGCCTAATTTCCCTATTAAAATTGGTCATATGGTGTTAAAGGATAGTGGGCATGGTGTAGTTGAAGCAGAAGAGTTATAGAATAAGTGGCTACATTCCTTGCCTTATTTCATATATGATCCCAAAAATGTAATTATCAATAATTACAAATCGATAAGCTCGTCAAAATCCCTTCAACATCAACAACCCCATTATGATTATGTTTTTTTACATGCTAATGATTTTGATCAAGTTGAACAAAGAGGACGTTTCATGGATGTTAAAGAAAAGTATAAAGTACAAAAGTTTAGAGAAGACACTTATGAATTTTATCTCAAATAGAGAAGTCTTTATATTGCAACTCCTCTTAAGAAGCTAAAAATGTCTGCAAAATTTTACTTTTCGATTTACTGAAATTCCTTCGAAATGTAACTCTCCATCTATGCAAGAGAAAAATAGTGTAGTATCAAAATCTCTAGTTTCACTTGATTTTTCTTCTTTATTACAATCTTATGATTCATCTGATTTGAATGGAAAAAACAAGGAGACCTAGGTAAAGGAGAAATTACAAAAGTTTCAAAGCAAAAAGAAGAAAATGATTCAAGAACAAAGTGTTTCTATGCATGATAAATTAATAATTGATGTTGAGTCACTTGATTAACTAGATCAACTGAAAAGTCACACAGAAATGGATTCTTCACAGGTTGAAAAGGTAAAAGAATCAAGTGAAGCTCAGCAAATTATTCAAATAGTTTCTTAGGAAATTAACAAAGAGTTTCAAGGGAGTTCAGTGAATCTAACTCCAGAAATTCAAAACATTCATAAGAAGTTGGTTCAAAATTTTTTACAAACCCCAAAATCATTTGTGCAAGTTATGAAAGATTTGTCTCTGAGGGTTTTATTAACTCCAATTTCAACAAACATTTCAGTTGCTTCCTCCATTTTTAAATTATTTTATGAATTTGAACCAATTGTTGAAATGGTTTCATCCTTTAGTGAATACTATTTTAATTCCCAAACCAAATCAGTAGTTAAGAGAACCAAAAAGAGGAAACATGATTCTATTAAGACTATTATATAATTAAGTTGGTAAGATTTAGGTGATCATAACGAAAAAGCTAAAGAATCAACTTGTTCCCTTCGAGCTTTAATGAATTATACAAAAAATATAGTTGATAATTTATCTGAAGAATTTGAAAAAAGTTTGAGAAAAATTAAGGAACTCGAAGCATAACTTGAAAAAAGTGGATCTTTCAATGAAGAATGATGGCATATGTAACACCTTCATCCCACATCTACCCAAGTAACTGGCCAACTAGCGTAAAAATGTGAAGATAAGTTACTATGATATGATTTGACTCCCTATGTGTCAGTTAAGGAATTGGAACCGGCGGAACACATCACACATACCTTCCACATCAGCAACAGAACTCCCAGGGTTCATCCCAACCACTTAGGTAACTAGCCCCTAAGACCAATTGAATTTTTAGTGTATCAAACCCCTGGATGATCCCTTGATCTGGACAAAGGTGTGTGTGGGAGGCTCCAAAAGCTCCCACAGTAAGGGAAAGGGTGCTTTTGGGGACTTTTTTCCCTAGTGTTGTGCCTGTGACTCTCGGATTTTTGCCACTTTTTTAGGCCCAAAGCCCAAGTCACTACCCAGAAATCAGTGACACCTTCATAAATGAATTTACACAACATAACAATGATACATTTACAAAAACATTGACAAGGACTAGAATGGACCCCTACTAGCCATGACAAGCAATTCTTCAAACATATCACAAATATGAAATCTACAGGTCTTAACAGTAGAGTTGAGCATAGGGGTCTCATAATTATCTGTGATTCTCTATGAGGCATTGTTTCCTTATCACATTAGCTGCATTATCATCTATTAGGCCATAGATATGTTTTTATTCAGTTAAAAGTAAAAACATGATTGGATCCACACATCACCACTATCATAATACATATTCATAACCAGCATAATAACAACAAAAATACCAAGGAAACAACAACCATATAATCCACATATGAACCAATATAATACTCATGAAATAACAAGGAGAAATAACCTCATATTAATGATGCAATGACCAACCATGTTTGGGGCTTCCATGAACCACCTGACCGTAGATTGGTTGGACCAAATATTTCTTTCATTCAATCACCCCCATGCCATATTCCAAGCATGAATCTGGGATCTCATGGAACAATCCATCAAAATCAAAATAGGGCTTCTAGAGGCCAAACCACCTCAACCCATAAAACAGTGATTCCACCTCATGGTCGGACATCACAAACCATCACCAGATTTGTCTCTACCAAGCCTTCCAAGGCTCCAGAGTGTTTGTTCCAACCAAGGATTCTAGGACTAGTAACTCAACCCATAGCTATCATCAAGCTTCTAGAGTGTTTGTCCATCCAGGGCTTCAAGAATAAGTAGCTCAACCCACCAAGGGATTCCAAATAATTTGTCCAACCAAGGCTTCCAAGAATAGTAACTCAACCCAAACTATTATAGGTCTTCTAGAGCATTTTTCCAACCAAGAGTTCCAGGAACTAGTAACCCAACCCAAGCTAAAGGAAACATGAGAACCAACCAGAAAAACAAAGAAATGAACCCACAACACCATGGTTATATTGGAAATGGCAAGGCTAGTCAAATCCGTTGTCAATCCAGACAATCATCCATGCCAATGACAAATAATGACCAATAAACCACATGCATGTGCCAGGCATGCCAAAGCTAGTGAGGAAAACATACATGCAACTCGATACCTACAAGAAAAGCCCATTTTAGTTGTTGATCCTGATGTCCTCTTACACTTTCCTGCTCTTATTTTGCCTTCTTTCTCCAAGCATCCAACTATGCCACACTCTCCTAGAGTGCTCCAAGAAAACTCTATGTGTCCAAGAGTATGAGAGAGAGAAAATAGAATGAGAGCTCCAAAATTGAACTGACAAAAGGTTACACTAACCAAGCCTGAGCAAAAGCTTGCCAACTGATCCTCATAAGCCTTTTTATCAATGAGGCCTCTATTTTCTTCATTTTCCATTATTTTCTTTCATCTTCTTCCTCACATGCAACCTGTGACCTTTCACCTTCCTTTTCTCCTAATTTCCATTATTTTCATAAATAAATGTGCCAAAAATGCCATTTTGTCTTTCCAAAGCCTTTTCGAAATTCCTTAGCCATAATAAACCGAAGAACACCCACTAGGATGTTTTTCCCACCATTTAGCTTGGAATATGTATCCCATGACTGTGGTCTTATATATTTTTATATGGGATTTTAACCAGGGTTGCTACATAATCGTCCCCCTTGGGGGAACACTATCCTCGGTGTTTAATGACACCTATAAACCAACAAATTGTTGAAAGCAAAACATACTGCCATTGTAGCTTTATAAAACAGTTCGTTGCAGTACATACAATGACCATCTGCTAAAACATGACAAACATACCATTTACTGGAGATTTGTAACACAACTCATTACCGTTTTTAGAATAATAACCACATATATACACATACACATTTGCTTCACCCGAAAAATAATCATACTACTTATGGAGCTTTATAAATCCAGCTCAATAAAGTATTTATAATAATACACACATATACACAACATAGTTAGCGATCAAACGAGAAATTTACCTAGTACTATTTTTTTGAGGTTGCAAAAAATCACCCAATTTTGAAAATTGTTGATTCAGAATACCCCATTTTTTTAGCATATTTTTGGAACTTTGAATTTTCTTATGTATCAAGTATGAATATTTTTTTTAAATGTTAGTGATTTTCATGTTGATTTTAAAGTGTTGAGAGAGCATCAACACATTTTTTTAACGAGTTTATTTTTGACACTTTAAATTTTTTTATGTATCAACTATGAACATTTTTTTAAATGTTAATGATTTTCATTTTGATTTTGAAAAGTGTTGATGCAACATCAATCCTTTTTGTTTAGAGGGCTTATTTTTTACACTTTAATTTTTTTAATATATTAAGTGTGGATATATTTTTTTTAATGTTTGTAGTTTTCATTTTGGTAACCAAAAAAAAAAATTAAAAACATGAC